>CAIGQQ010026963.1:2171340-2194497 GCA_903798035.1 Danio albolineatus
GATAGATAGATAGATAGATAGATAGATAGATAGATAGATAGATAGATGCTTCTGCCAATGATTAAATGTAAACTGTAAATACAATGCAAAGCTGGGGAAGGCAATATATAGTGCAGCACATTATCTAAAACATGGCTTTCTGATTTTTATTTTTTCTTTAATGTTAAATTTTTTGATGAGGCTGTTTTTCTCCTGCCATCTGAAACTGGCTGACAAAACACATCATATATTCCACAATAAAGGCTCTTTGTTCCACTGGCTTAATTATTCAGTGTGGATTCATCTGGCAACAAGACAAAGTAGAATGAGAAAACATCTGCTATGCTAATGAGGTCTTACCTTCATACTATGATGATTTATCCTCTCCAGTCCATTATTTTAGCCTAAAAGTTGATAGTTTTTTTTTTAAATTAGCACTTTGGTTTATCAAATGGATTATAGCACTTATTGAGGAACAGAATGAAGAATTATTGAATTCTACAAGGAACAAGATTTTTTTTGGCGAATGAGCAAGTAAAAGAGGATACAGTGTGTTTTATTTACAGTAGCCACTTTCACACATACAGACTTTTCCGGAAAGTTCCCCTTTTTAAAAATACTGGTAAATTCATTCAGGCAATTTTCCAAAAAGAGAAGTTGTAACATTACCAGTAATTTGCCGGAATGCTGCTCTGTGTGAATTCAGCTGCATGGCGCTTGTGCACGTGAAGGAGTGCTCTGGTGTGTGCTGGCACACAAACAAATGTACAGTACATCTTAACATGTGAAAGTGTTCCTCCATATATTTACATTGAAGTTGTTCACAATACTTATCCATCCACAGAATTGGTCAAATGTGTAAACGTTTAGCTGTGGTTGGCCCTTCTGCCTCTGAATGCCTCTGGAACAAAAGCAAATCCATGAATGCTAAAGCTTTTAACATAAGTGAAACTGTCAACAAAAGCCT
This sequence comes from Danio albolineatus, assembly GCA_903798035.1. Taxonomy (NCBI): domain Eukaryota; kingdom Metazoa; phylum Chordata; class Actinopteri; order Cypriniformes; family Danionidae; genus Danio; species Danio albolineatus. Next base: position 2,172,287 of record CAIGQQ010026963.1, read on the forward strand.
GACCCTATTTTGTTTACAAATACAAAGCACAGCCGTTTAGAGGCCATTTCAGGTTAATGATGTCACAATTTACAGGCATTTTGGAATGGATGTGTGAATGGTCTTTTTCGGAAAAATTCCAGAACGTCCTTGCCTGTGTGAACAGCGCTTTTTTAAAATTTACCAGTCGTTCTGGAATTTTTTCTGGATAATTACCAGCATCCCTGTGTGAAAGGGACTATTGGCTGCCCCAATTCTTCTCGTCAAACAGCTGATCCATGAGTTTACTTACTATTTTATTTTTTCAGTTTGTCAGCAGAGTTTGCTTAGATGCTTCTTTTTACTCAATTCTCTAGAGAATCGCTATGTGCGCGTGTTTACTTGTAGGCCTACTATATATATTTATGTCGAGGTCATCTGTCAGTTTGCGTAACTCATTTCATTTTACCCAGCATTGTGGAACCTCCAAGCACCAAAAAAAAAAAAACCTTGTCGCCTGAGGATTGAGTCTTTAGATGTGCAAATATACAGTGTAATGGGTATATCACATGCTTATGTACATTTCAGTGAGTCAGCTGTTTTGCTAGCACCCTGCTTAGCATCACTGGGATGGTAATCCGTTACAGTACACCAAGCCTCTGTCAGGAGAATGAGAAAGGAAAATCAAGCCACGACACTAAGCTGTACTTCCAAGACTATTTTTTGTGTGTGATACACTTCATGAAGTTGATTTGCACATTGATGGCACATTTTGAAGCTAATTTATTCACTGTTATGTGGCCTTTGTTTTTTAGCAAGATTGTTATTTTGAGGTTAGTTTGTAGAGACAAGAAACGAGTTTTTACGATACAAAAAAGTCCTTGAAGAGTCAACCTGATGTTACAGTATAGGTACACTCTGTTCTTTTCCCTTTGCTTAGCTTTTTATTACTTGTTTATCTTCCATCTGCATTTCAGCTTTTGCACCTGTTTTCTTTTAGAGGTTAAGACTAAAAAGTTTTTATTTTGGATAAAAAGATGTTTTTTACTGATTCACATTATCCAGAATTGGCCAGCGGATATAGAGCTCTAGAGCTATTTAACGAGTTCTGGTGGTTTATAGCAACATAGAGCTGATTTTATGAGGCATTCAACCCTATACAGCATTTTCCTTCTGGCCATATACAGTATGGGTTGAGATGAGACATCCTACTGTATCTCTCGTCTGCCTTATATAAATAAAACAGTTATTTAATATACAAAGAAAACATTAAAAGTTTTAAAACACATTTGTTGCTGAAAAATATGGCATTAAAATTATGGCATTTAGAGTTTTAATATTACATATTTAAACATTTAGGCCTCCATTTTAACGTTCTAGGCGCAAAGTCTAAAGGCGTGTTCGAATCCACTTTTGCTATTTGAAGGATGGAAAAATGCACTCTGTGCCACAGCGCGTGGTCTATCAGGATTGTGCTTATTCTCTTAATGTGTTATGGGTGTGTTTTGAACATAATGTACATTAAACCAATCAGAGTCTCATCTCACGTTCCCTTTAAGAGTGAGTCGTGTCGCGCCATGGCACATTTGCTATTAACATGATGACCTTTGTAAGTGGAAAAACAGAATGCTTCACTAACGAGAAAACAGTTAAACAGACCACCTACAGCGCAAGGATAAAGAATGATCCTCCTCTATTCGGCCTCTTTCTCTGTACTTTACTTTACTCCGTTACTTTCGTGGAGTAAGGAAACAGTACAAACTCACTCCACTACAGACATCTATTAGCCTAGATATTTATTTTCGTTTGTTAAGCGCAAAGATTTGTTTCAAAACTATTTCTAAATTCAGTTCTAATTTTTAACAAATGAATAAATAAACAACAATAACAAAATGTGGTCAAAAAACTGAGTTATATCCAAACACACGTCCTATTCTTGTGCCCCATCTGGTGATGCAGACATTTCCAAAACCCGACAAGCGGACAAATCTAAACTTGTTTTAATTAAAACAAATGTAAATATGCATATTAGAAATACTATAACTAATAATAATAACACTATACAAAAGCAAACTGAAAAAATCCCCACTAAGGTGAAGAAGGCATGAAGGTAGTGGGTTTATATTTATGTAGAAAATAATAATTTTGTAACATTTCAATCCTTAATTTTTTTTCATATGTAAAGATATTTGTGTGTTGCTGTACATCCTGTGTGTGTTAAAGAGCCCATATTATGGATTTTTGAAAATGACCTTCCATGCAGTGTGTTACACAGCTCTAAGTAAAGTGAAATGTCCAGCTAAGGCTTAAATTTGAAAGTGCAAAGTGTTTAAAACGATTGATTCATATATAAAAGAGTCGACTCATTGTTGTTTCAATGAATCGTTATTAGAACGAGTCTTTAGCCGTTTCGGCTTGACGTCAACGCGAAACATAATAGTTGTGCACGCAGACCCGGGAAAATTTGAACTGCCCGGCCCCGCCCACAGACAGGAAGGAAAAGTGGAAGACAACAAGCACTGTATTGCAGTAAGTGTTGTAGCATAACCGGCTAGAATAACCGCATAACCAGCGGGACAGCAGTGACGTGTGATCTGAGTAATATCTAAGTAAATCTTTATACTGTTTGATGGCAGTATAAAGATTTAGAGAGAAGTTATTGACAGCTTTTGGTTTTCGTGTTTTGCTCTTTGTAGACGGTCCCTAAGGACCGGTCTCTCTGCCCCCTGCACACAGAGTTTAATATAATGCGTCCAGCGCGTAGGCAAAGCTCATTTTTAGGAAAATAAGGTTGTAGGCGATTGTATACATTGCGACGGTTGAAAAGAGGTGCTGTTTGTGTAGGAACAATGTTTCGGTCTTGAGTTATTGATCCGGAAAACACGACTGCTGCTAATTTTACTGAACTTATCGGCATTCCGGTTAAATCATGACCCGCAGACGCTGTGCTCTGAAGTGCGAGGGAAAAGCTGTGTTATTTTCCCTACCTGGAAATCTCTTTTCCCTACCTGGAGTGGTTGAGGTTTTTTTCGTAAAATACGTGAGAATTACATCCTCAACACGGTGCTGTGTTTGCGTCATCTCTCTGAAGAGAGCTACACAAATCTACCAGCTTACGACGCGGCATTTGTTGCACGGTTGTTGTTAAAGGATGGATCAATACCCAGTTTATTTGGACCTGCGTGTTCTTCCAGTCTTGTTGACCGTAACAAGGTAAATATGGATGTAGTTGTTTGTATTGGGTTTGCTCCGTGCAGCATGTTGCGGTAGCCATTTAGCTCACTGCCGAATGAAACTATTTGTTGGCTTACAATAGTCCATGAAGTGTTCATTATTACTGAATGTTTGTTGTTATGATGAAGAATTTAGCAATGCGCTGTTGTACAAAAGCAGTAATTTGTTTTCAATATGTTCTGGCATTGGGACGTAACGTGGTGGACATGACGTGGTGACGTGACGTGGTAGCGTCACGGAAAGGAGGTGCTTGGGGAAAAAGACTCGCTCAGACGATTCATATGGGAGTCGGTGGGAAAATGAGGTAAAAATAAATAGATATTATAAGACATCGAAAGTGTTTTTTAACCTTGCATACATATCATCCTGTTGTTTGGGACTTCAAAAAGTGAAATTTAACCGTTCTCAACCCACCATATGGGCTCTTTAAGCAATGTGTAAGCGTTTGAACCTGCATGGGCGCATAACTAACGTGCTCTGAGCTTAACTTTTGACCAGTTTTTAGTTGGCCAATAGCGCAGTCTATTTCAGTTCCTCAAAAAAGCAACACCAACAATGCGTTTTAACACACCATCTTTTCAGACCAGCACACCCATGAATCTACTAAGTGGTGCAAATGGATTTGCTCCTTAAACAATGTCGCTCAAAACGTGAAAATCAGAGTTGTGCTGGTCTGAAAAAAGTAACAAATCATGCCATACATGTCTTGTGCCTTATTGCGTGATAGGGCCCACAGTGTTAAAAATTATATTAATATGCATGGCATATTAAGGTGTTGGATGTTTTATTAAGATGACAAAGTCTTGAGAATATTTGTAAGTATTGAAATAAGCAGTTTATTAGAGGTTAAAAATATGTGGAAAGTTTGACGCTAATCCACAGCCATATCACCCTGCAAGCCAAGACCGCTGAAGCTAAGCAGGGCTGAGCCTGGTCAGTACCTGGATGGGAGACCACATGGGGAAAAACTAGGTTGCTGTTGGAAGTAGTGTTAATGAGGCCAGCAGGGAGTGCTCAACCTATTGCCCCAGTATAGTGAAGAGGACACCATGCTGTCAGTGGGTTCTGTCTTTCGGAGGAAACGTTAAACCGAAGAGTAGCTGAGTAACCCCAGTGTCCTGGCCAAATTCCCTCCATCTGCCCTTAACCATCATGGCCTCCCAATCGCCCAAACCCAAACATGTTTGTTTTTTATATTTATGTTTGTGTTCTAAGGTTTAATGATTTTAATAATGATTTTGTGTTCCCTATAGAAAATATTTATTTTAAGGTAATATGCAACTTCCTCTTGGTTGGCACCTATTTATAAATCACACTGAGAAGCTTTCTTCATTCTGCATAAATCGCTGACTCATGCACATTCCAGATAATGCACACATAAACACATACAAAAAAAATCTTTCATGTAAATGGCATAGCTCTTAAGTGGGCACATTTCCTGCTACGGTCCTATCAGTCAGAACACCTGCTGTGATATATGAGTCCAGATTTCTCTTCCTAATGGAGTTCAATGACACAGGAAAAATGACGATATGCAATATGGAGCATGTCTTGGATGTGCCAAGTTACTTATGGGGTCTTCGCTAATGTAGGCCACATCTCTTATTTTTTTGCCTTTGTTGTTGTAATGTGAAGGACACTGGGTGATTTTCTGCTGACGGACTGCCAACACTGCAGGGGAACGAGAGTTGGTGTCAACGAACCTTTCCCCTCGTGGCCTTGCTTGGATATAACATAGTATTGTGACATTGCTCTTTCCCCAGATCCTGCCTAAACTGAAGCTGGAAAGCAGTCCAGACCCCCTAGACAAGTCTACTTCCAGCAGATCAGTGGGAAGTGAGAACCGTAGAGAGCCACTGATGTACTTCTGCTAGTCTACCTTTAGTCACTTGCTTTTAGAGTCTATGAGACAGGTTTTCTGTTTTCTTTGTGAAGGAATTTAACTGCAGCAGTGGAATAGAAACAATTATACTACTTAAAAAAATCGATAAAATGGATAATTCACCCAAAATGCAAAGTTTTGTTATTATTTACTTACACTTGTCACAAGTCTGAGTTTTTTTTTCTGTTGAACACAAAAGAAGATATTTTGAAAAATGTTTGAAAACGGTAACCATTGTTTTCCGTAGTATTTATTTTTCAAACTACTGAAGTCAATGGTTACAGGTTCTAACATTTTTCAAAATGTTTTTTGTGTGTGTTCAAAAAAATTCAAAGGTTTCGAATCACTTAAGGGTGAGTAAATAGTAAGTACATTTTAATTTTTGGGTGAACTATCACTTTTAATATGGCCTAGATTTTGAATTTTACATTTTGGATTTGCTTATTTGCACAGTATTGTATATAAAATTTATTTGAAGTTAAATTAAAAAACACTATAGAGTGTGTTGGATATTTTTCATGCATACATTAAACAGGGAGGAAAGAGTAATTAACTACTAGAATTAATCAGTTAAAAAGTATGACCATGGTTAAAGTGGCTAGTTGTTGAACAAGCAGTAAGTTAGCCAAATTGTATGAGACTGAAACCAAAAATATTGATTGGATTTTACTATACATGAAATGCTTTGGAAATACTGGTGACCTGCTTTTTGTTGTGGTCCCACATTAGAAACTGAAAACTATTATAGTTAAAGGATTAATTCACCCAACTGAAAATTCTGTTATTAATTACTCTGCCCCATGTTGTTTCAATCCCTTAGACTATTGTTCATCTTCAGAATGCAAATTAGGATATTTTAGCTTTCTCATTCTCTATAGAAAGCAATGGTATTTAAAGTCCAGAAAATAAGACGTTTTGTAATACATCACACTGCCTGTAGTAAACATGCACCCTGACCTGGTGCAAGAGTTATGACAGTTGAACCACTGAAGTCACATGGAATATTTTGACAATGTTCTTGTTTTTTTTACTAAACTTCGAACATTCAAAGATTGGGTCACACTTTATTTTGATGGTCTGTTTATTGAATTTAAGTTACATTTCATCTACATGCCAACTAACTCTCATTAGATTATAAGTAGACTGTTAGGTTGGGGTTAGGTTTAGTGTAAGTTGACATGCACTTCTTATGGTCAGTTAAATGTCTGTTGGATGTCAGTATCAGCAGATATTAAGCAGATAGTCTACTAGTACTCAAAAGGACCATCAAAATAAAGTGTTACCTAAGATTGCTGCCATCTATGAAGGATAAGCTCTCCGATTTCACCTAAAATGTTCTTATTTTTGTTCTGAAGAGGAATGGTCTCAGGGAATTGGAATAACAGGATTTTGGATGAACTGATCGTTTAAGGAAAACCTTTTGGGGCAACTAAGGCCCCGTTTACAATAGAGCGTTTTAGTTTTAAAACGGCGTTTTAGCATGAAAACGATCCGCGTCCACACTAGCGTTTCACCCAAGCGTCTCTCAACAGATCTCCGTCCACACTACTCCACCAGAAACGTATATCACGTGACCATTCCCGCACTCTGGGCATGCGCGTTCAAGTATAAACAGGAAGCACGTGTCTCGCTCGGCATTTGGTTATTGTTAGTCAACAAACGCTGGTTGAACGATGAACGCGATGGCAAAGAAAGCAAGAGAGGTCTTTTTGAGGACAGACGACGAGGTCGAGTTGCTACTTAAAGTAACAAATAAATATAAAACATCCATGGCTATCCAAAATACAGTGTTTACAGTGAAGGCTGGTCTGCTGTCTTTTGGTGACATTTTAGTCATGTGCGCTTGACGAATAAGAGAAGGATACGCAATGACCCAAAAGCCCCAATCACATAGCCAATCTCAGCAGCCACGCCTCCGTTTTCAAAGGTATCCGTTTCCCTCCATTCACATTGAGACAGAGCAGCAGCGTTTTAAAATGAACACGGCCTCTCCAGCGTTTCCAAAACGCTCCGTTTTCCCGCTTCGAAAACTCCGGCGTAGTGTGGACAGATGGCGTAACCGTAGCAAAACTTATGTGTTTTTTTTTTAAACGAAAACGTACTAGTGTAAACGGGGCCTAAATTAGCTTCTACTTCCTAAACCAATGATTGATGTAAGTTGCAAATGCATGCCATATAAAACACCACAAAGACAAAAAGTAAACTAATGTTAGCTGCATTTACTGCTATTAGTTGCATGACTTGTACATTTACATTTCACTTTAACATAAACAAAACCCACTGTGGTTAATTAATGATCTGGAAAATCACCAGAGGGGAATCTTAGTTTCTGTAAATAAGTTCCTACAGTATAACTAGCCAGTGCGAAAGACTAATCAGGATAAGGTTGTTTTTTGACCCACAGAATAAAGAATGTTAACCCTCACTAATATTTCTTAACTCCATGTCTTACTCTGTTACCTATTAGTATTATAAGAATGTTTACAACGTTTTGCATGAACACCTTATCACAGTGCAAATGCAAAACGCCATTAAACCTGCTCATGGAAAGTACACCGAGTCTTATGGGTCACTAGCCTCTTCGGTACCGTGACATCCTCACACTTTAAATATCACAGATCACGCAAATCCAGAGTTCTAGGATTCAGAAAGGACAGAGGATGCTGAGGTAAATGTTTTCAACATACCCAAAGCTTGTGCAAGACTCCACCTTAATCTATCCATTCATCAAAGATCCTCCGACTAGCTCTTTCTTATGGAAAGATCAACTAAAGCCTCATCAAACTGCATCAGGACTCTCCTTCATACAAGGGAGGCGTGCATTTATTAAACTTAGTCTTATTATTGATACACCGAGTGTGCTTTCAAAGTGGTCTCATTTGTAACCTGATGTGTTTCTCAGCTATCATTTTGGGCATATGTGAACATAGCAAATACATTCACGCCAAAACAATCGATAACAAACCCTGGAGTGGTTCACTAATGGTGAGAGAAAATTCTGATTTAAGTGGCCAATAAAACAGGTTATCACAAATCATGAGTTATTATGTATATGCTGAGAGATAAATAGCAGTGTTTGTTTTGCTAAAGCCTCTCAAAAATAATTGTGGGTTCTCCTGAAGCAAATAAGAAGCGAAGTGGGACAATTAAATTTGGTTGACAGAACATACATCAGAACAGCTGTCTAAAGCATAATAAAACACAAACGAAACCTTGATTTTTGCTAAAAAATGATGAAGTAACGCATCAATAAGCCTGCAAAGCTATTTCCTATGCATTCTGATGAATGACTGAATTGAAACCTGGAACTTGTGTGTTGACCAATGAGAGTTTACTTGCATGGAAAACATTTTGGTCCCATGGGAAATATTGCACTGTGAAAACAAACCAAAGAAGAAACAGTTTTTAATCCTGGTCTCGGAACTAATCAAATAACCTACAGGAATGAAAATGCCCCAAGCGTCTTTAACACCTTTTCACAAAAAGTTAGAACTTTGAACTTTGTATTAAAAGTGAGTTTCCTTCAGACTGTAAATCTATACTTCATAACAATTCAGCTTTAAAGAAATCTGTGCATTTTAGAGCCCAGTGTTTAGTTTAAAGAAAGAGAGATAGAAAGAGAGAGAGAGAGAGAGTCATGCTGGCGTAACGAGTTTTGCATGTTGATATGGTCATATCTGAATGCTTTGTACAGTACTTCTGTACAGTAAGCAAGCGACTTTCCACAACCAGGAAATTAATATTTCTTAGAAGTAAAATAAATTTAACACTGAAACCTCAAGAGAGTGCATACAGCTAATCTGAATTAATTACAACCAGCTTCATTAAAATATTCATATTTCTAGGAAATCTAGGAATCTAGGAATTTTTAAACGCAGGGGTCTAGGTGGGGCTACAGTTTACAGAGAATGGCTAAGTTATTCAACTGGTGCTTGCACTATGTTAAGACCATTTAACTATTTTTGCCATAATAAAATACAGTATGGGTGTGTGTATATATATACAACGAAATTATGATAACTATGAACGTTATCATGGAAAATAACGCTTGCAGTTCCGATCGACGAATGACATGTTTAGTTTTTGACTAAATTATATGACATATTATATTATTATATATGACAATTATCTGATATACAGTACAATATGACTATCAATTTTAGTCCGTTCTAAAACATTCCACTTTAAGAGCGAACAATGGCAAGCAACATTGTGATAATTTTAATCCCTGTTTCAGAACAAGCTAGTTGATCTACAGGGATGAAAGCACTCCTTATTAAAGCTCATCCTTATGCCCGAGCTTTGTTATAAATCAGCAATGACTTAGAGGAGAGGGGCACAACGGGGGCCAGTGCCCCTGTGGCCCCACCCCTGCATTAACGTGTAGCTAATTTGCTACATACTCTATGTTAATCAGTTACGTTTTCACATGCCTCGTAAATGTGTTTATTCTCAAGAAAAGGCGGAGTTCCATCTAGAAAACATTGGTTTCTTTAGACATCATGTCCCAGTGGCAGGGCATAAGCAGCTGATGTTAAACATTATTCTTTTATCAAAATGTAAAAACTACTTATAAAGAACAAAATGATTAACGCAACTACAACAATGTATGAAAACGAACAAAACATCCACCACTAGGCAAAAAAACCAAAAACGGTATATCACGACTATGATCTTAAAATGGATGAAAGCAAGATTGTTTGTAGTGAAATAAATTATTCAGATAACTAATTAAAACTTAACATGACAGCAGCCAGAAAGAGTAATTACAGACTTTATTTTTATGTCACAGGGTGACACTGGCAGTTTTACTGGCAGATGCTTCATTGAAGTGTCCTTGTCAGTGCTTTTAACCAGTGTCGCCTCCACAGGGGTCATCAGTCACCAGTACAGCAGGCTCACTTCTGCTGGACGCCAGGGTCAAACAAGCACACTGGAGAGGGCCATCACATCATTAATAATGCTCCACGGTAAGTCCTTGCTAAAGTAAAATCTCAACTTTGACTAAAGGACAAAAATGATGCCACTTTATTTCGCAGACATAATAAATGGACACCAATCTTCAACTAAACGTGACCAGCCTGCACAGACTATGATTAAAGCTGCAGATGTGGGCGTGGCTTAAAAATTCACCACAGTTACTTATAAATGTATTTCTCTGTAGTATTTAATATATTGTGATTCATTAACAAAATGCTCTGTTCTGCGTATTTTTCAACATATGTCAAATCAAACAATATATAAATCATACATATATAAAATATATATTCTTTGAAATAGACCAGTATTCATTTTAATTTGGGTATATGCCATTTTTTTGGAATTTGGGTTCAAACAGAGGGATGCAAGTTACTGTAACATTTTAATAAAACAGTTTTTAATACTGTTTTAACTAAAAACAAACAGTGCATAAACAGCTTTGATTGAGTTTAAGCCTTGATTTTACAAGCAAAAAAATTCTAACTGCATTCAAACATAAATCTACAGTATTAAATAAGGCAATCATTAAGGCCCCAAAAAGATCATAGCCACTAGACTTCTCTAACAGGGTATTCAAGTTTCATCGAGTGACAGATGTGAAAGTATGTTGTGAGACTACTACAGTGGTTCCTCAATCGCAGGAGTTACGTTTTAAAAATAGTCAAAAGGTGAACTCCGCAAAGTATACAATTTTTTACAATTATTATATAGTTTTAAGGTTGTAAAACCCCTCACTTTATACACTCTTCTCAGATAGGCATAAACATTTTCACACTTTTCTCTCGTTTAAACACTCCCGTAACTTCTACCTTCCTTCAGCACAGGGATGTCAAACTCAATTCCTGGAGGGCCGCAGCCCTGCACAGTTTAGTTCCAACACTGCTTCAACACACTTACTGGTAGGTTTCAAACAAGCCTGAAGGACTCAATTAGTTTGATCAGGTGTGTTTAATTAGGGTTGAAACTAAACTGTGCAAGAAGGACCAGCTGTGGTCCTCCAAGAATTGAGTTTGACATCGCTGCTTTGGCATGTCCAGAAGTCCTTTTTGTGCAATGGTTAGCATCTTCCCCTGTCTTTTGGGTGCTACCGCAGGTGCCTTTAACAGCACAGAACGTTTTGTTGACATTGTGGGGTTTGTTGGGGGGAAAACTTGTAAACACACAGTCCAGCACTTCAGACTCACACTGCTAGCTATCAAACATTTATATAAATTTGGCAAGCTGAACTCATTCTGTACTGCACAGGAGACACGGAGGATATTGACTGCCAATGGTCTACAGTAGACATTGGCCAGTATAAGATTCTGATGGTATGATAACCTTGGATGAAAAAAAAAAATCACGGTTTTATGGTATTGTGATTACTGCTCTAAAATAGATTCTTTTTAAATAAAATATAATTTTTTCCCCCTTGGAACACAAAATATTTTATTTTAAGAAACCTTTGGGCAAGGCAAGGCAAGTTTATTTATATAGCACATTTCATTCACTGTGGTAATTCAAAGTGCTTTACATAAACAGGAATAAAAGAGACGAGAAAGAAAATAAAAACAAGTAATAATAAAATGATTATGATTAAAACAGATAAAAACAGATTAAAATGTGTTAAACACAGATTATAAGAGAATGAAAAATAAAAGAAAGACAATCTGTCAGATGTAGCACAGTGCTCATTCAGTAAAGGCACAGCTAAACAGATGTGTTTTCAGTCTTGATTTGAATGTACCTAATGCTGGAGCACATCTGATCATTTCTGGAAGCTGATTCCAGCAGCGAGGGGTGTAGTCACTCTGCTTTGACTGAACTCTTGGAATTTCTAGTTTATATGATCCTAAAGATCTGAGTGATCTATTAGGTTTTTATTCAGTCCGCATATCTGTAATGTATTGAGGTCCTAGGCCATTTAGTGATTTATAGACAAGTAGTAATTCTTTAAAATCTACTCTAAATGAAACTGGGAGCCAGTGTAAAGACTTGACGACAGGTGTGATGTGCTCTGATTTCCTAGTTCTGGTCAGAATCCTGGCCGCAGCGTTCTGGATGAGCTGCAACTGTCTGACTGTAAATAATTTGAAAATATTTTGGAACAGTAAACATGTCAGGCCAAATAATTCAAATGAATCATTGACTTCTGCTGTCTTCATTAGGTTCCAAAACACAGATTTCATTACAATTTAAAACGGCGTCTTGGATATCTTTTCTTCTGGAGATACTGTTGTTCTAAAAACTTGAAGAAAAAACAAATGTATAAAAAAATAAAAAATAAAAAAAAAAGTACACAAACCTTAGGAATGGTATAGCAGAAAACTTAGCCAGTTTTAACACTTTGACTTTTTGAAACTGCGGTATACCTTATAAAAGGTTATAAAAGCCAATCATGACGTAGAACACAATGCGCTAATCAGAGTGCAGAACACATTGCACTTGTCAAGGAAGCATGTCAAACTGCACTAAAATAATCATCAAAACTGCGAAAGCTGAACCTCATTATGGCGAGGGGGCATTACTGGAGCTAATATTATAGATTATAGATAGCAAAATGTAGCTTTTTTTAATGCTTGACCGCAATAGACTGCCTAACAATGTTTTCCTTAATGAGCATTTGCAAAGAAATTAAAATAAACCCGAAAATAAAAAAGTTAAATACTTTACACGTTATACACAAGATGAAAGGAAGCTTAGTCCCACTTATAGTTTGGTTTGAAGTAAATTTATAATGTTTTAGTCATGTTTTCATTTTTAGTCATAGTCATGTTGCATTTTCCCTAATGGCAAAGCAAAACAAAATACAGATGACCAGAATCAGTTTTTGTACTGAATTGTTTCGAACACTGTCTCTTTCTAAACGTGTATTGCCTACATAAACCTGTTTAAATGCAGCAGATGTGGGCGTGGCTTAAAAACTAATCATTCTTATCTAAATCCCATCCAACATCATAATTAAAACGAGCTCAATCTGTCTATTATCCAAAGATGTTCTACTGATAATTACTTCAATAGATAACGTGTTTCCTCTTGAGAGCGGAACCCAAACTTCTGAAACTGCGCAAATCTCTCCGCGACCTTCTAAACTCTTCTCACAAGTCGAGATTATCGGTAGTGACAGGCTTTTTGAAACGCGGGAATCAAAATAAAGTGCCCAGAATCTTGCCCGAGTCCCCTAAGGATTGCAGTGGCAGACGCCGTGAGGAGCTTCCACGGGCTCTTTTAAGCGGAGCTGACAGGAACTACAGTAATGAGAGAAGTGACTGTGCTACAGATATGCATCTCGCCGACTGACAGCGAGGCCTGAACCGTCCCATCGCTCAAAGTGGGAGGAGAGGAGGTGACAGCAAGACAGCCATGCAATTTGAAGTGCCTCTCATCTGCATATTGATTGGGAACTTTATCACGCATCACTAATGAGCGAATGGCTCCGTTTTCCAAGATGATGATAATGTTGATCATCATCAAGGCTTCAGTCTCAGTTAATATTCAGCCTTCTCCGTCTACGACACTCGGCTCCATTCAATTAACATTTCACACGCCGGCTGCCAATCGACACCTCCACTGTTTATTAAAAGAAATTCTCCAGATATGGTTGACTGTGCCGTAATTGCACCGATACGTCTCCAGTGTTGATAAAACACATGAAAGACCATATTTCATCACACTGTACTTGTGCTCCGAGAATTGCCAAAAGATCTATTTAGTTACATTTTTTGCCAGTCTCTACTGTATCATTGCCATCTTGTGTAAACATTGTTTTAAAAAGACAACTGATGATCCCAAGTGGAGGGCATTAGCATCCATGATAATAAAATGCTGATTGTTGAGCTACAGTATGAGTCATAAGTTTACACTACATAAAAAAGTGGCATCTGACTCATTGTTTAAGGTTTTTAATGGAGTTTACAATTCTGTTGTTTCACAGCGCTGACATGTTAAGAGAGATTTGGAATAAGGATGCACTGAATTTCGAATGCCAAAAATTATCAGCTGAAATGGCAATTTCGATACATGCTCATCAAAACAACTACAAAATTCCTGCTGATTGCAGTGGCACTACTGTGCTGTTATGGCAATGCTAGTCAAATGATGCATCCAAATTTGTTCACCGTCCAAAAAAAAAAATGGTTGTTTTAATGGCTTGTGTTTTTTGCAGTCAGTATAATCTGCATGCCTGTAGCTAGGGGGGTTCGGGTGATTCAGGTGTCCTCTTATTTATTTTATGTATTTATTTCATTACTTTTAATAAAGTGTAATATTAAATAACTATGGCCAGTAATCAGAATCCCATGGAGCCTCAAAGCCACAGTAATGTGACGCGAATCACGTGACATAACCCATCGAGTGGTACCGTTTCAATCTTTGATGTGATATCCTTATCCACACCGAGTAATGCTATGAGTCGAAAAGAGCAAGCGAGACAGAAAAGAAAGCAAGCAGCAGCGTCTTTGTCACAAAATATTGAACATGTTCAAAAAGCCTGCTAATCAGGGTCATGCTAACATTACTTGCTTCCTAACAGATGAATCTCTCCCTACCATGAGGTTCTAGGTTAACTGGCTGCATTAGCTGGGATGTCCTGTATATTGGGCATTATTGATATATCCCGTTTATGAACCCAAACTACTTGTGGTTTAGGTCCCTGCCACTTGAAGGTCACCAAACCAACTTGCGGTGTAATCCCTCCCCCTTGGAGGTCTCCGGGCTGCAGCGATACCTTGGAGTTTTTGAGGCCATTTACACCTGGTCCCTTTATTCTTTTTATTCTGATACAAATCCAACCGCTCAAATCACTTCAGACGGTGGTCTGGGATGCATTCCAGATAAAACTGGACAGGTCTAATATTATTTTGACAAAATTAATTTAATAAAATAAATTATGACTTGGAGAAAATCTGACCTGCGCATGTTTAGAGAAGCTGTAGAAGTCCCCATAAAAATTAAAAAACGTTTGGACTGACAAAATTTTCACATGATCTTAGTCAACAACTTGAAAAACAGCAAAAAAAATATTTTTACGGCAAAAAGCATGCTTATGATTCCAGAAGACAGCACAAAATATTTCATAAAATGTCACCAAAATGTTTTATTTAAACTTCTTACTTAATCAAATACAAAATGTGTTTGGGGGGATGCAAAAAAAGTCCACTTTTAGAAAAAAAGAACCCCCTTTTCACTAGGCTGGCTACAGGCCTGAGTAAGATATTGAGTTAAACAAAAAAGGTTGTTTAAAATTATATAATTTAATGAAATCATAAATCATAATCACTATTACAAACCATTTTTGGTTTTCAGGCAAGTGCATCCACAATTTTGTTTTCGGTTTTGGCTAGAATTTTCTCTAATTTATATGCTCCAATTTATAATTAATGTCTAGCTTAGTATGAATGTCTGACTTGGTTTTGCAATGTTAATACAAAACTTCAAACAGCTTTGATCAATATTAGGCCCCTTTTTCAAAATAAACCTATAAACCATAAAGCTGCTTTGAATAAAACAAAATCATCCAGTATCAGAATAGTATTAAACCCATCATTAGTAATATTTTAACTAAAACCAAGTAAATAAACCTTTTATATTTAGATGTCAGTTCTTCATATGAATCCTAATATCTTGTATAATTAGTTTTTTTGGAGTAAATCTGTATTTTTGTAGTCCTGTAAATATATTTTAGTGGTGAAGCCAGTCAAAAATAGACATAAAAGAATCAATTTTGCATTAGACTTTTCAGCCAAGCCACACAGATGGTCTGAAAATTCATCTGAACTCTCTTGAAAGCGCCCAAAATTATTCACATCCCTTTATAGTGCAGAGCATTAGATAGTATGCCTTGATCGCGGTCGAAACAAATGGGATTTAGCATTACTGTGCAAATGTTCTGCGACCAGCCCACAACAACAGCAGAAATACAGTACCTTACAGTTTTAAAGGTTAAGCTGCACTCTGTAGAAATGCCTGAGGAATAGCAAGTGCATTCAATGCATGCATAATGATTTCCCAGCTTTGCCACTCTATAATTTACGTTGAAGTCTTGAGGGATTGCATCAGTGCGAGCAAAATTGGCCATTTAACTAATTGGGCCAAACCAAATGGGAATAGAGGTCAAAACCAAATGAACACCAATGAATATATATTGGCAGTTTTCTCAAATCTTTAACTCGACCCATTAACTTAAATGTCCACTGTTCATTTCAAAATGTTGCTGACAACAAATATATTCCTGTAATGATCATTAGAGAGACTAACTGGCTCAAAGTGAACGATGCATGTCCCCGGAAGCGAAGGGGAGTGTATTTCTTAAAGCAGGAGAAACTTAAGAGTACTTTGGCGTTCTGGTACAGTAGTTCAGAAGGCTGCAGGCGGTTTATTGATGCTTCTTCAAACCGTGAGAGGAAGGCTTGCTTTTATCTCCTGGGGAGCTGAAACGAGCGCTGGGGTTAAGTCATGCATTCACTCTTCTTCCAACACAGCGGAAATTTTCCATTCAAGCTCCCAGTACACAGGGAGTCCTGTTTATAATCTGCTGCTTTGCTTGCACAATTTGTCAATGGCATCCCATGTCCGAAGTATTGTGAAAATTATTCATTACTCAAAGCGTTACTTGCCATGAGACTGAAGCAAATGTAACTCATGTCCTGATTTTGTAGAACCACATTTCAGTATAAATAAATAAATAAATGGCACAACAGCATTAAGGTGAGTGTGTTTTTCTCCATTATGTAAATGTCTCAGTTGATGTTATTTAACATCTGCTGATTCGCCTGCGCTTTCCACGCTGGATCAATTGCTGTGGAAGATTAATGCCACAATAAACGGCATACTGCACAACGTCTCTCTCCAAACGATTTCCATTGACTTCATACCAAGCTACAAATTAGTTCCAAATCTCTTTCAGCATGTCAGTGATGTCAAAAAAAGTGACTGTGAACTCCATTAAAAGCCTTAAACAATGAGTCAGAGGACATGTTTGTTTGCTTTTTTGTGTAGCATAAACTTGTGACTCATATTGTAGCTCGATAATCAGCATTTGCATTTTATTTGATGCATGGCTCTGCTAGTGGATTACATTTCTGGCTCCGTTGCTCCTCTTTTGTGCTCTTTTGTTACATGTTTCGAAGGACTCTGCGGGATGCCTGGCACACCAAAGCTTGGGTTTCATTCCTTTAAACCTTTGTTAGCTTTGTGTATGCGTCAATGTACACACATCTAGTATTGGATGAGAGAGAGGCGGTTCAGAGAGAGAATGACCCCTTTAGGATTTCATCTATGAATAAGTTTCCATGCAAGTACAGGATTTAAACATGTGAATAAACATTAATAATTGAGGCAAAATTAATGTCTTAACATTTTGGACTAATATCTAAACATTTTAGACTAAAATGATACATTTGGAAACGTAACAGTTCAGTCCAACGATATGCATAATTCTAGAACTGCAAGGTGGATCTTGGAAATAAATGGTCCAAAAAAATCTCCATGCAAGTATCATACATTTGGTATGTTTTGTAAAGATATGTTTACACAAGACACTAAAACAGAAAAGTTTCCCATAAAGACAACAGTGATGTTAAAACAACCCCAGTTCAAACAGATTGGAAACCACTTAAAAAGCAGGTATTATGGATGCTATGCCAGTAATTTGAGATAGATGTGTTAACATTTCAGTATAATATCACAACGTTGCATTTTCATAGTTTACAGAGAGAAAAAATCCTACACTTTCAAAAGTTCATTGTGAGAATATATATATATGATAACAATATATATAGTGAGTAACAATTTAAAATGACCAAAACCGCTGTGTGTGACACCGCCGCAGTACAAAGTGATAACAAAAATGTGTTTAGGGGGCACAAAGGGACGGGATGTGAACAGACAGAAATCTATAAAATAATAACTAAATAAAAAGTAAACGATTCAAAAATTGAATGTCCTTTTTACCTCAACGTAATTACTTAATAGAGCACTATAAAGCCTAACTTTATACGAACCTAATTTTTAAGTATCAGAATTAGAATCAGTTTTATTGCCAAGTGTGAATTGGGAAGGAATTTGCTTTGGCTACAGAAGCTTCCATTGAACATAAAATGACAATTGACAACACAAAATAAATATGAAAAAAAAGACGATTGAACAGAGATGCAGTTAGTCAAAAAAGATCTGGATGTTAAAATGTATGTACAGATTATAAATATACAGGTTATAAGGTGCTGTGTACAAATGCGTATGGAGAAAGTATTGCATTGTATATTGTTATAAGGTGCTTTGTACAAGTGCGTATGAGAAAGTATTGCACGTTTATTGCACAATAGGGAAATATTTAACATTTAACAAGGAAGGAAGGAAGGAAGGAAGGAAGGAAAGAAAGAATAGTGTAAAAGCAAGTTTATTCCTGAGGAAACCAAAACAACCAAACAAAATCACATTTTAACTGAACACATCACATCACTTACAGTACCTGTGTATACAGTACACAGCGTCCTATCTAGTACTGTGAAAAGGCAAAGCTGGCCATGTTGAAAATTGTGTGTTGATATTTTAGCTAACGAAATAAGGTTTAATCATCACTCAGCAGTCAAAAGTTGCAGGCGCATTTTGCAGATATTAAATTTTTCACATTTATAATATACATTCATATTTATGTTAAATCTATTATATATACATTCATATTTATGTTAAATCTATTATTTAAACAAGTTTCATTACAAATAAACTATTTAAAAAGCTTAATTAAACTGAACTGAATCAAGTAAAAACTGTGGTTAATAACATTTAAACTGATTTAAATAACGAGGAATTAAAAAGAGCCACATTTAATTTAAAGTGAATTAAGTTAAATGTGGTTCTCTTCAAGTCCTTGTTATTTACTTCAAAACTAATTGGAATTCAATATCTTCTTTGCATAGCCAATTTGGATAAAGTTGTCTGATTAAGAAGACAACATTTTTTTGTGAACCATCACTTTAAGAGACTTGAAAGCTCCAGTTCCCATTCTGTATAATTGACTGTAAAACCTCCATATGAGAAAGTCATTGTACAGTAAATGATGGCAGACTTGTAATTTCCATCTGACCTAAACTCCATAAAGTATTTTAACACACATCCGCATATATAAAACACAAACAGCCACCATTTTATAGAATGACCCAAAAGCAGAAAGCGTGCACAACAAAGCAAGTGATAAAATTCTTTGAGAGAAGAGTGAGAAAGCAGCATCCGGCACATCAATAATGAATAGAGGAATGGCCACAGGGCAGGAGCAAAGCTGTTGCTCACTTCAGAAAAAAAAAAGGGAGACAGAAGAAATGAGAGAGGAGGATCTGGAACTGCTCTCATTTTTATTAATAGAAGCTTATTAATTAACCCCAGAGGTGTTAAATATAGCCCAGACACTCAGGCAGACAACAGGCTTTTGGCACGGTGGTGAGAACTGAAACAAAACCTGCAACATCTGCTGCTGCGTCTGCACCTGAGCCCACAAAACCCACCCAGTGTCCATCAATCCAAACTGGAAGACTGCCCGCCTTACCGCTGGTCAAACGGGCAGCAGGGGCGCTGACAAAGCCCAGCGCTTCCCTTTTGCCTCAGTCGCTTTGAAAAGAGGGTAAAAGAGCGGGAAAGCCGGAGATAAAGTGAGCGATGAAGGGGAAATGAAGGTGCCAGATGGAGCAAGCAACAGATTGCTCACCTTGAATCGCAGGTTTTTCCATTAGTATTGCATCATTAGCATCATTAAGTGGCAGCTAGATTACAGCTAAATCTCATTATGTCCTGTCGCTGATATTTGTAATCAATAGCAATCACTAAGAAGGCATGTTAAAAGATTGAACTTGCCTTGACATCCATTCATATGTAAAATGTTCACTTTATTAGTGACTGTTAAGTAGATTACAACAAATTGAAGTGTGTTGCTGATAATCATGTCCACACACAGCACATGACGAATTAATTGACCAAACTGTATTTAGCAATGCAATAGATTACACATTTTAAGTAACATTCGGACTCTTATTCAATTACTTCAGAAGAGAGAGTTGATTAGGAGTGTTTTGTATAATTGCAGAAATGCATGTTCATCCAATAAATAACAAAAGAACGCAAACTTGATAGAACGATAATAATAAATAGATCATAAAAAGGTATGGATGATGATAAAAAAGCAATCAAAATAAAAGTTAAATACTTTATCAAAGATATGTATTGTGTTTATCTGCATGTAATGTCACATTTAAACCTTAGCAATAAATACATTTAGTAATTTAAAATATTTGTAAATAATTTAGTTCGATAACTTAAAAACTAAATTTTAACATTACTATATTTGTTACACCGAATGTCGACACTTTAAAAACTGCTGCTATGTTTGGACAACATGAAGGAATTCTGACAAAAGACAATTAGAAAATTAGTTGACAAAATTAAATAGACTGAATATAAAACAATTAAGCTGTCCTCAAAAAAATACAAGAATTGTGTTGTTTTAGCTCATTTTAAATAAGCAGTTTGAACAAAAAGCAAACGTCGTTTTTTTTTGTAAACATTGTTTCCCTTTTAATTTGACATTTCAATCTCATAAACGCTATTTGAAACAAAGGAGACACTTTCATTTAAAATAGGTTTTATGCAAATAAAATCACTTAATCAATGAGATGCAGACTCCGTTTTTACCCACAATCAGTTACTAACCAGCACTGCCAACAAATAGATGAGTAATACAATTAACATTTATGTAGATAACCAAACCAAACTTTAATTTTCACCCTTTAGGCTCTTTGTTTCCAGCATGTGTGTCTGGCCGATCCTTCCTCTTTGCTCTGTCGCAAGCATGATGCATACTACCTGTGAATATGTATCTTGCTGTCCTGATGAAGGTTTAAGTGTTCTGTGCAGGTGTTGTGTAGCCGCCGCTGAGGAGCCGTGCTGATTTTTGGTTGTGTTTGCTTTCAATCTACGTTGATCTATGGTATGGTATGTTTGTTTATTTATATTTTTGATTGAGTTAAAGTTGTTGTTAAGTTAATGATACAGTATATATTTTTCTGTTGTCTTTAGAATTGTATTCCCTGACTTGCATGTCCTTTTTATGTTGCTGACTTCACCCTAGACGAGCTTTATAATTTGGCATTCGCAACATTAATATTGCATTCTACACTGCAAAAAATACTTTTCTTACTAAGAAACAAGACAAAATACTTCAAGAAACATTTTCTAGACATGAACTGTACAAAATACTGTCTTGTATTTAGAAATATTGCATCAAAATTAAGGGAGTTTTTCCTTAAAACAAGCAAAATAATCTGCCAATGCGTTAAGCAAAAAATCTAGTATTTATTTTGAAATAGGATTATTGCTTACATCATTGGCAGCTTGTCTTGCTTGTTTTAAGGAAATCACGCTTGATTTTGATATTTTATTTCTAAAAACAAGACGATATTTTGCACTTGTCTAGAAAACGGTGCTTGATTTAAAATATTTTTAGTTAATTGGACAAGAAACAAGAAAAAAAAAAAAACATGTACACTTTTGTATTACAAAGTTTGTTCTTTTTTTTTAAACAGACCAACTACCTAGAGGTTTTCCAGCATCTGTGTTTGAGACTAAGTGAGGTGTTTACCCTGATTCCCATTGACAAGCTCCAGTTCCAGACACAGAGTGGGCAGATGCGCTGTCAGAACCCCTGATGCCAACTCAACGCACTTCACCAGCCAGCCAACAGACGCCAGTATGTCCACTGACGCCATTCTACTGTAGCGTTATTAGCTGAGGAAACATATGCAAGCTTTCTGTATTGTTAGTTAGTGTTAATGTGGAAATGACAGCCTCGGGTGAATGTCAAATTACCCAGTGGTGTGTGGGATCTGGATTCCGCATTTTTAGATTATTTGGGAAATGTTGCCTGGCATATTGAGTCATAACAACAAATGCTACATTTCAAAACTACAGAAATGCCTTATTGCCATATTGTGTATGAGCTTATGTCTCTCAAGCAGTTTCAAAGTTATGAGGGCCAATATAATGCCTCATTCTGAAACAACTTTTTGGAAAAAAAAAAGACATTTAAATGAATGAATGAATAATCTGGCAACAAACCCATCATATGAAAAATCACCTATGAAAACAACTAATATAATATAATATAATATAATATAATATAATATAATATAATATA
>CAIGQQ010026963.1:2194507-2207264 GCA_903798035.1 Danio albolineatus
ATATAATATAATATAATATAATATAATATAATATAATATAATATAATGCAACATAACATACTTTAATATAATACAATACAATACAATACAATACAATACAATATAATATAATATAATATAACATATTGTAAAATAACATATTGTAAAATAACATAAAATGCTAAGCGTATCAATAATAAAATCTAAATAAATAATGCATAAACATGTAATATAATACAATAGTTGATTCAATATTTTATTTTAAACTAGTATTATTAATATCATAGCCAGCATTATTCATTGTTTTACACGAAACAAATAAAAAGTCAACAGCTTTCAATAGCAAGACTTCTTTAGACTTGCATTTCTGCAGATTTTCCCGTAGTTGAATGATGCTTCAATAATTCCACAGCAATTAACACAAAATTGTGTTCATGAAAAGAGAAACAAAACTGCCAAAGATGTTTCTACCTTGCCAACCTTTTTCCACATCATCATTATTAAACTAAAGTCTGGATCCCAGAAGCCTATAGCCAAACTGCCCTTTAAAGATTATCAATGAAGTAAGAATGATGACAATTTACTTTGTTCAGTGTCTCTTGTGCTACTGCAACTCAAACAGCCTCACGCTTTATTAAACAATGACTTTTCCAAGTATATCTGGCAACCCACAGCTGTGCTCATGAACTGTTTATACATACAATGTTCAAAGTTCCAGAAATATAATAAAACCCACAATGTAGAGACTCCGTCAGGTTCAGCGCAACAAAGCAGACTCTGACAAGCGCTAATTATCACCCAGGTGCTTCTATATGAAAGCCTACACAAATGCACTGTGCACTTCATTCAGAATAGCAGCTTCCACCTTCGTACATGTATATAATCATAACACGAGCGTCCTCTTGGTTTCACACTCCCAATTAGAAGCCGGATGCATAAAGTGAGACATTTTACATGATGACATGTGGCTAAAGCAGAGGCACCAAGCAAAGAGAATAATCAATGGAGCTGTCAGGCTGAACAGCAGGACTCCACTGACCTGGGATCTGCTGCACGCTGCACGAAAACCTGCTGCTAATGAGAGAGGCTCGACGGCACCTGTGCTGAGTTCAGATGCCTGCTGTTTGGAGAGCGAGGTGAGAAACACGCGCACAGATTGACCTGCGGAGGAGAGGTGAAGGCCTGTCACTGCTCATTAGGAAAAGACGAGACCTCCACTGCAAAACAAAGAGGACTGAAGGAATCTTCTGAAGAGCATTAGCTTCTATTTGTACTGGAGAGGGAAGTGTGATATAGGTGATTTGCTGATGTTTGTGTGCGAAATGTGGAGAGAGCATGGAAGTCGGAAGATGGTAAGAAGATGGGTGCTGATGCTGGAAGAAAAACACATCAGAATTGAGATGCTGAAAACAACATGCCAAAGATTTCAGACTTTTATGGACTGACCATAAAGTTAAACCTATTTTTTTTCAACAATTTAAACAAATGCACTGTATTGTAGTTCAATGATACTTTTTATTTAATATTTTGACTATTGAACAATTTCTAACTTTTTAAACTGTCATACATTGTAAATGCTTAGGGGCACTTAAGTTTGGTGTCATTTAAAAATCATAATAAATAAAAATTATTTTAAAAAAAAAGTTTTAATAACTCATTTCTATTAACTGATTTCTATTATTTTTCCCATGATGAAAGTAAATAATATTTTACTAGATATTTTTCAAGACACTTCTATATAGCTTAAAGTGAAATTTAAAGGCTTCACTAGGTTAATTAGGTTAACTAGGCAGATTATGGTAATTAGGCAAGTTATTGTATAATGATGGTTTGTTTTGTTGACTCGAGGAAAAAAAAAATGCTTAAAGGAGTTAATAATTTTGACCTTAAAATGGTCTTTAAAAAAATGTAAAACTGCTTTTATTCTAGCCGAAATAAAACAAATAAGATGTTCTACACAAGAAAAAGTATTATCAGACATACTGTGAAAAATTCCTTGCTCTGATAAACATAATTTGGGAAATATTTAAACAAGAAAAAAAAAATCTAAGGGGGGCTAATAATTCTGACTTCAGCTGTATATATTAGGGTTAGGTAGATAGATGATGACATGATCCATCGGCTATGGCCGATCGGCATCGTCAATCCTCCGCCCCGCCCCGTAGCAAACCCGCTCTCGAAAAAAACACTCCGGCTAATTTTAGCTTTTAGATTAATACGTCTTAGTTTTAAAATGGCATTTTAAAACGAAAATGATCCACAACCACACTGGCGTTTCATCTAGCGCTTTTGAACAGCCCTCCATCCGTTGAAAACACACATCAACATACCCTTTTTACCAACCAAGTTCTTCGACGCCATTATAACAACAGATCATTCTGTCTATTCATGCCAGAGTCCCGTGGATGACAGGTGGTAATTTGTGTGTAACTTATCTTTAATTATTTATGATTTGATTATAGGTAAAACAAAGACCAAGGGGGTCAGGCAACAATTAATTCGTTATAAATTAATGAATTATTCATAAATAATTAATTAACCGCCACTTATGTTTTACATTAGACATCGTATGATACCAAATTGGTCGATATCGCCCAACCCTAATATTATATATATATATATATATATATATGTGTGTGTTTGTGTGTGTGTGTGTGTGTATAATTTTATATAATATATATAACTTTTTATCTGCTAGGGAAGTCGATAAGTGCCAGCATCCAACGTTCTTCAAGAATGAAACTGAGAAAGGTTTAAAACTAGGGAGAGTAAATGGCTCACCACTGGCTCGAATGGTTCAGGACTTGTGGAGCTGCGCATCGATGGATTTGCTCTTCAGTATGAGGACTTTCAGCAGTGAAAATTGAACCACACTGAACTGGACTAAACTAAACTTAAACTCTGAAAACTGGACTGACACTGTTTTATTGTACTATAATCTTGTATGTGAAGCTGCTTCGACACAATATACTGTACATTGTAAAAGCGCTATAGAAATAAAGATGAATTGAATATGTCAATGTTTACTTTATCCCAACATTCTTCAATGTATCTTCTTTAGTGTGTAACAGAAAAAAGAATCCCATGAGGGGGGAGCAAAATTTCATTTTTTAATGAACAATCCCTTTAAGTGTTGTACTAAATAAGCATTTAAAAAAATGTACATTTTCTGTTGATTCATTAAACGCAAGAATAAAACAAACATGTTGGTCACTGTATACGACTCATGTAGAACCTTTCTCTCTGATTAAGCGGTTTTTGGCCAGAATAACCTCCACTGTGAACCACAACTTACACAGTCAGTTCAAAGGTCTGGCTACGTGAGACCTGGAGAATGAGAGACTATAAAAAAAAGGCTGAAAGTGAAGGAGTAGGTGAGAAAGAGAGGGATGAAATGGAAATGGACGGAAATCCTATAGTGCTGCAGAGGAAAGATAGCGCTGAGCTGTCTCTCTCTAATTGCCTTTCTTGCCTGGCGTTCTCTGCACAGGTCTGGCATGAAGAAGCTCTCATTATACACCTGCACCTTTGGCAGCCTCATTACGGGTCCTTCGCCAGCCGTCTGTTCTGCCCGGCGTGATCACGCTATGATCCGGCTAGAAAATCACTCTCCCTTTCACCCCCCCGCCATGTCCAGCATACAGGTGACAGACATTGCAGCAGTTTGACCATGTTTTTATTCCCAGCGGGGGATGATTCATTTGACATAACCGGCACATTTGGTATTGCACTGAATTTTTTTAGGAGCCAAAAATCTTGTGTTTTAATAATGAGACAACTTTTGGATGATAAACTGTTACTTCGTGTGCCCCTATTACGCCTTTACAAATATTAGGCTTCATGCAATGTGTAATGCAGTCTTTTGTGAGCATAAAATGCACAACAAAAAAGGGTTATTGCCTCCTAAGAATTAATTCTGAATTGCTGAAATTAGTCGCCAGAAAATAGCAGTTTCATTTCTGGTAACTGATCTATGTAGATCTATAAGAGCTTTAAGTGATGTCTTCATTTACTGCCTGTGAACAATGTCTACGTTGGCCGACCCTTGAAAACCATTTCAGTTGTCAATTTCATTTAGGGGAGAACATTTATTGTTGAGACAAAACATTTATTTTTGCACAACTTGCACGTCTGTTATAATCACTGAAGCTACAAAATGAACATCTTATCATATCTGCACTTTCTAATTTTGGTTTGTTGTTTTTGAAGATAAAGCCCAAAATTCAGACTTTGAGTGAAACTCTGACATTTGCATCTGTGACTAATCTAATTGCTTATGATTAGCTATTGAGTTCATGAGCACAACAGAAACTTGTTTGATTGGTTATTATCCTCAGGGCTAAAAGTAATTATTTGATACAGCATGCACTGTAAAAAAAACATAATAATAATCTTGCTGCTTTAGATATTTAGTTGAATCAGATGAACTTTTAAAGCTGGATAAAAATATTAATTAATATTAAATAATATTAACTTTCTCTAAAAAATATTGAAAGCTGATTATGTTTTAAAAATTACAGTAACATACAGACATTTGTTGTGATGACTTAAATATTAAAATATTTTTATTTTATTGCACAGTTTACATTAGGGCTGCACAATTTTGGAAAAATCTTATATTGCAATATTTTCTTTTTCTGCGATAAATATTGCGACACACTGAACCCAATAAGTTCAAGTAACCAACCATTTGAGGAAAATGACAATAACAAACTATTTAAGTTCAAAAACTAATCCTAATGATTACTGTGAACTTAATCCATTTGAGTAAACAAAGCAATTAAAGCACATTAAAGCACATTAAAACCCAATAAATGAAGAGAACTCAAACCAATGGAGTACTGTAAAACCCAATCAGTTAAGGCAACTCAAACCGTTTGAGGAAACTGATTGCTAAAAACCATTTGAGTTAAAAAAAAAAAACTAATCTCTATAAGTACAGTGAACTTACTCCAGTTAAGTTAAAGTAATGAGGTATTTAATTAACTCATTACCTTCAACACTGAGTTCAAAACTCTTTGTAAATGAGTAGAATTAACTTTCAGTAAATTGAGGTAACTACACTCATTTTATTCGACAAAGTTGACTGTTGGGTTTTACCGTGTCTGAATACAGCTTCACAACATGGTTTTAATAGCTCTATTTGACAGTTTTTAAAAAAAAAAGAAATTAAACAATCAAAATGCAAAATATGATTTTCGTTGCCTCATTTCTTGGCCAAATTTCTAAGCAAAATCATCTGTCAATAGAGTAAGTAAAATAATGTTTTTTGAAAATCAAAGATTTTTTTTTTTGGCATAACTTGTATAAATTATGTCTATCTAATTGAATCTTTGTTACACTTTCAAAGACCTTTTTTCATGTGTTTCAATGTTCTAAACTCTCTTGAAATGCTCATTCACGCGCCTTAAAACACATGCAAATGAAAAACCTTTATTAGGTTAATCATGGCAGTGACTCTACAAATCACATGTTCTGTAGCTCCTAGGTATAATTCAGACTCAACATTGCATATTTTGAGATGCAACTATTGCCAAAATGCACATTGTGATATCGATGCTAAAACGATATATTGAGATATATTTGAGACAGAACATTTGTGCTCCTTAATCATGAATGTCCAGGTTATACACAGTCTTATTAAATGTTGATGTTCGTGCTTGAATTGATAAAACCACAAATACACAGAAAGAGGAAAGACATTTTACAAATTTTAACACTGAAAAATCAAAGAGAGTGAACGCATTGCATTCACTTTTTACTTTGACCTCCTGAAGTAAACAATCTTATGATTAGTCAATTTTCACTGTTTGTGAGAAAAACGTCCCATGGATAATTCAATATAAAATTCATACAAATTGCCCTAATGTGACTCAGCAAGGTCAGTACTGATAACAAGATAGCAAAGCACCTGGATGTATGCCTTCACAAGCTACACAAGTAGAATAAATCCAATGCTAGTAATGAATGTCACAGAAAAAAACAAAGCCCATCCAGTAAGAACGTCAAATCAGGTACAGTAGAGCCGCGCCAACCAACAAACAAACAAGCCTCAAAGAAAACACCAATTCACAAAAAGGAATCAGTGACAGATGGGAAACAGCACCTGTCACCAAAAGTGTCAGATCTTCTGTCATCCACTTCAAACTTTCACAAAAGTTTACAAAGCATGTTCCATCTGAATGGCTCATTTGTGTGCTCACACAAAAGAGAGCAGGAAAAATAAATAAATCAAAGACCACTTGAAATATGTTGAAATCCTGAATACGTTATATTGAACCATAGTGATCTGAGCTCTAAGAGTCAACCGCCATATCCATGATGATGTGACAGTTCTGAAAGCATTGGGTTTGATTGTGATAACCATGACAATAGTTTTGAAGCACTCATGACAGACCACCTGAAGTCTCCTGCCAAAATTGCTTATTAGATGCAACTTTGCAGCCGCTTTCTGACTGTAGAACGATTCTCTTATCCTTAACCTTTGTGGAACTCAAGAGGAATCAATGAAATTGCAATGCAGTGCTAAAGGCTGTAAAGCTCCTGCTTATTGATTGAAACGAGACTGTGTCTGTGATCAATCGCTCTGGGATGTAAGTTGAACCACATCAACAAAGGCCAACACACGTTTCAGCACCTTTTGAGCAATTTACAGAGTGATTGCGGGTTCTGCAAAGGACAAAAGCATAACAAGGTTGAAAACACTTAGTTGCTCCTGTTAAAGTGGGATTGTTAACTCAAAGTTTGAATGTTTAAGCTTACTTTTTATTTTGTATGGTCCACTTTAGATGTTCTGTTGACTATAACTGACTTGCAACTACATGTCAACTAACCAGTGTTGGGTAAGGTACTCGAAAAATGTGGTGAGCTAAGCTATTAGCTACCTTACCTAAAATGTAGCTTAACTACACTAAAATCTATCCCCTAGCTATTTTTGCCGAAGCAACTTAAATCCATGTCAACCTTATCTTAATGATCAATACAACTTTCAATGAAACATATGAGGCATAATTGTTTATTTCAGTTATTTACTGCAATTAATATGCTGTACTAAACAGAAACAAATCATAATATATGACAGCAAAAACAACGAAATCCAATAAAACTAGGTGGTAAGCATTTAAAATATTATAGTAATTAATAGTAAAGGGAAAAAATTAGGAATATGCATCATATTGAATATATATGTACAACTTCATTAATTAATTACACTAGATAATGTAGTATCATTAGTAAAAGTACCACAACAAATTAATTCGAGTACTTCACTATTGTGTAGTTCAAACAATTATAGTATTTACTATAAATTACTTAAGTATATGTATGCACTTGGGCACATTTGCAGGACAAATTTAAAACCAACTCAAATAACAAACAACATTTAAAAAAAAAAAATCAATCAGCTTTAACAAAAGCACAGCATCAGAATTAAAGTTATTGAAACTTAACATCGAGGTATGGTCACGAGAAATTCTACTTCAGAAATACCTCCTCTCCTTCAGTCATCTTTCCATCAAGCTAGTTTCTTGTGTTAGCTTAATTGGTTGGCAACGTCACCAACCAAAGCCAGAGGTGGCAGTACCACACCAAAAAGTTTGTTGTCAACCACCATGAAACAGCAAGCAGAAGAAATCGTCTTTCTTGCTATCACATGGATTTACTTTCATCGTCTAGACACTGGTCTCACAGCTCTGTGAATGTCAGTGCGGTCACTTATTGATCTGCGATCTGTAAATGCAGCTTGTGTGGACGCAACTGAGCTACCTCACTAAAAAATAGGTTAGCAACTGAAAAGCAAGTTGATTTATAAAGTAGCGATGCTACCATCACGCTACTGTGAAATGTTAAGCTATCAGCGTCAATACTTGTAGCGACGCTACTGCAACTAACTTTCTCTACGTTTTTTATAGTCAAATACTTGTACAAACCAAGAAGAGAACTAAAAAAAAAATCAATGAAGGAGAAATGTTTCCAAAATTATGTTTAAAATATAGACAGTAGCTGTCTTTGGGGTTGACTTTGTAACTTTTCAGAGTTCTTTCATGCTCAAAAAGCAACTTTGTGCACTAAAGAAAGTTGAAAGTCTAAAAGCATAACCGGACCCTTTTAAGTAACATGTCTTTGACTGCCATGTCAAAAGTTAAGACACATCAAACTTAATCTGCCAATATGGACCCTTATAATAAAATGTCTTCCTTAGTGTTATACCCAGAGGCTATGCCATTAAGACTAGCGACTATATAATGAGCTCTCAAATGACCCAAAGCATCAGAACACAGCTCCTCGCTCTGAGCAACACTTAGTCAATAAGGTCATTCAACAAAATGTATCGTAATTAGCCATTGGCTGAGGGGCCTCAAGTGAACTTGGTCTCCACTGGGAACAAGGAGAGAAACTCGACACAGCGACATGAGCACATTACTTTCAGCCTCAAGCTTTCACACGCACGTCATTATAGATTCAGCAAAAAAAAAAAAAAAAAAAAAAAAAAAAAAACTTTCACCCATATCATATGTATGCTTCGAGGGAATCAAACAGTACTCAAAGTTGGTTTATTGTGAGAGAAGGACTGTAAATAACTGCTGGGATTTTCATTTTTAAATTAATTTGCTGCCAGTTGATGTGACAGCATTCAACACAACTGACTGAAGATAAGCTAGGCATAAAGATGACTCTAATTCCTCATCATAACTTCAGAATTTCATAAATTAATATTGTACTTCTAAGTACACATGTAAACAATTCTTATACAAACAATTAAGTGGGTGTTGTGTTTGCGATACTATTGTGTCGAGATGAGTGGTTGTTATCTCGAGTGAACTTTAATTATGAGTTGACTACCAGGCACGCACAGATATCGACACTCAGTATACAACACTCGACAATGGCGATAATCATAATTAGATAATTAGACAGGACATTTTAGACTGAAAAAAGTCTTACAAGTCACTACATGTGCAAACATAAACAACACATTAATATATAATAACAGGCTGTAATTGCAAATGGGATCATTTATTGACGCTGTACCACTCTGGGGAAATTGGAACCCATTACAACTTTATCAGTTGCTCTAGTTGGCATATGATAAGGCCAGTTTGTTCTTTTGTAAATTTCTTGAGTGCAAGTATCACAAGACATTGTTCAAGCCTAGAATTCACCCAAAAAATCTGTAAAATAATTATCATTATGTCTTGAGGTGCTGTATGCAGTAATAACAATGCGGAAAGACATTATGAAGATGATTTCAGTGTGTTTCATGTAAGTGACCATATACTCATGTACGCAGCTGCTCATTTACATAACTAGAATGAACAACTAGAATGGGCATTTGTGCACACTTCATTTAAAGGTGCTGTATGTAAGTTTTTGACTTTTCTCAAGCATACCAATACGATAATAAGTATGCAGATTTTTAAGAAATATGCCAAGTGATCATACTTGTTTATCTGAAAAACAATGCTGAAGTCAGATATTCTGCTTTGAAAATGTTTTTCCATTCCAGAACGCTCTTTGTTTTGGTCATTTTATCCTGTCCAATGCCAGTTAAGCCAATTATATTTCAGCACTCCGGGTTGCCTTTGTGGAAAACCACGTATTTCATTCATTCAGAAAGGCTCTGAAAGCATGCGTCTGTGAGCGAAATGCAACCTCAGGTGGACAGTAACAAAAAACGAAATGAGACGCAGATTCAGAGTTACAAATGAGATTATTAATTGGCAAATGATATAAATATTACAAACGTAAATATTAGATGAGCAGGTTACATTGTAACTGCGTGTCCTGACAACACGCTTCCTGACAAGATATTATGTGATGAGCAATTTGGCTGTTTGCACTAGACGAAACTAAATTTAAATACAGCTATTTAGAAGCACAGAATATGCCCTTACTCACAAAATGGTTTATAATCTATTTAATACATAATAACCCTCTTTAATATTATTTAATGTACATGCTTAATAACTCAATTTTAAACAGTTTATCTTATTTTCAAGATCTGAGATGAACTATCTGCTGCTGCTTTCAGTATTATGGCAATAAATGTCATGTAAAATGACATTCAAACTCACATTATTAGCATTTAACACTGAATAAAGCACATGAGGTGTACCTGAGGAGATCATTGTTAGTTTTCTGTTGTTAAGCTGCAAAAAAATAGTATCCATATATAAAAAATATATTTCAGGTGTTGGTTAGGACAAAAACTTCTTTTAATATGGAAAATATTTCTTCTATTGTGTGCCATTGCTTTTATTTAGAAAATGGTTTAAATAACGCACTCCTGTCCTCAATCTTGCAACCTGTGCTTGCGTTTTTTTTTTATCCAGGAGTGCAATACCTAGTTCAATAAAAAATAGTTTAAAGGGGCTAAGATATTAGATATTTTTGTTCTACCAACATTTTAATTGACATTTTTACATCAAGGACGCTTTTGGAAAAAATAGCCTTCATTTCCAATGTCAAGAGATAATCAGATGCAATAAGCACTTGGAACACCATTATATGTCAAGTTGAATAAAGAATTTTCCCATGGGAATATGCAAAGATGCTATAGGCAAGAGTAAATATGGCTGGTAAATACATACATATGACTGTTTTAAAGTCATGTACAACCAAAAAAAAATGTTTTGAATATTGTTATAGTCTGTTTATGTAAACAGCAGCTTGTGCTTAAAATTTATTTATTCTAAATAGATTTATCTAACTGTAGAATACAGTGTATGTGAGAATATAAATGTCTTTTTTGTCTACCAGAGTAATTGTGAGTTTACTAAAACAAGCGGGCAGCAAAAACGTGAAATAATCCCTTGACTGACTTGATGCCATGTTACCCGGTGCTTCATGGTCAAATACTCATAAAACTGTCATATTAATATGATCAGAATACATCTGCAAACATACTTTATAGAAAAATGCTTTCAGGAACTTAAAGTGTTCTTATTCATATACACCCACGTCAGTCGAGCTAGTATAATTTCCCTGTGTCCTTCAAGAACTGTAATTTTATACCAGTTTCTTCTTTCCGCAGAGCCATTTAATATATTCCACCTACAGTAATTCCAGTGAATTCAAACGCAATGCGTCTCACTTTTTGGCTGTGCATCACACGCATTTGAAACTATTTTATCCTATCTTAGGTTAGCATGGAAATGCATGCCAGGCCTGCTTTGTATCATACTCTTGTAAACAAACGGCAAATGATTTGTTTCCAGACTCATCTGTCTGTGTAAATGGCTCTATCTGAAAGCGCAGCTCCATTTCGCTGTGCGGCCCTGGCAGCTGATGTTATTTATGTTACGGCGAGGGTATTCAGGCAGTGGCAGCATTATGCTTTTGTCACTGTTAATCTCCACAGTGGGTTAAACGGCTTTTGTTACAAATGACCCGACGATGGCGCACTCTGGGTAAGAGAGCATCTGGACCCAACTGGAGAAGAATGTGTTTTGACAAGAATTTCCACATTTAATAAATGTCAGGTGACTCATTCCGTAAAGCTTAATGAGCAAAATCGATGTTTGCATAAGTTATAAACTTTGAGTTTAAAAACTAAATCCTGCACATGCCATTTGAAGAACACTTGCTCAAATTAATGATTTACAGTCACATTTAAAAGTACTGTCTGCCCACACATACTGTAACGAGAGCTCGATTAATGAGCATACAAAACGTGTAACCTTTATTTATAAAGCAATCTGTCAAACCTTTGTTTCATGGGAAAGCAATTTCTTGGAAGACAGCAGAGTATCCTCATTTAAGTTTCAAATAGGGCTGGGCGATATGGCAAAAAACGCAACCTCGATAATTATTTTCCACACAGAACAAAAACTATATATACTTCGATAAAAGTTGTTAATGCTTTGAGATTTAAAAAGAGCAACCCAACAATGACTGAAGCCACAAAAATTAGAGGGTCTATTAAATAGCATAACATATTTTTGGCTGAGGGCGCCACGGTGGCCTAGTGGGTAGCACGATCGCCTCACAGCAAGAAGGTCGCTGGTTCGAGCCTCGGCTGGGTCAGTTGGCATTTCTGTGTGGAGTTTGCATGTTCTCCCCGTGGTTGCGTGGGTTTCCTCCGGGTGCTCCGGTTTCCCCCACATTCCAAAGACATGCGGTATAGGTTAATTGGGTGAGCTAAATTGTCCATAGTGTGTGCTTGTGAGTGAGTGTCTATGGATGTTTCCCAGAGATGGATTGCAGCTGGAAGGGCATCCGCTGCGTAAAACGAATGCTGGATAAGTTTGCGGTTCATTCCGCTGTGGCGACCCCGGATTAATAAAGGGACTAAGCCGAAAAGAAAATGAATGAATGAATGATTTTTGGCTGATAAACTTTCGGTGGCCGAAAATTAGGTACATCTCTAACATCAACACGGTTTTTCTGCTCTGTGATCTCAGAGATCAATATAGAGTGAAAAAGTCTAGAGCTTATCATTGTTATTGACATAAATGTAAAAAATTTTGTGGTTTTAAACTAATTAGAAATGTAAGTGGTTGTAAAATATTTATATGTGCTCATTTTTTTAAATAATGTGCAAGTAAATTTTTTTATTTAGTCAATATGATTTGTTTGCAACAACTTACCCAAAACAATTTTGTATATCCAATGAATCCTATTTTTTTCAGTGCAGGGAATGCAATATCTGCATGTCTGAGTTCGGTGAGGCAAACTTATTTGATTACAAAACACAGAGAGTTAAGTTGTTTTAAAGTGTTTATTTGGTGTTTTGTGTGTGTGTGTGTGTGTGTGTGTGTGTGTGTGTGTGTGTGTGTGT
>CAIGQQ010026963.1:2225012-2249362 GCA_903798035.1 Danio albolineatus
AAGAAGAAGAAGAAGAAGAAGAAGAAGAAGAAGAAGAAGAAGAAGAAGAAGAAGAAGAAGAAGAAGAAGAAGAAGAAGAAGAAGAAGAAGAAGAAGAAGAAGAAGAAGAAGAAGAAGAAGAAGAAGAAGAAGAAGAAGAAGAAGAAGAAGAAGAAGAAGAAGAAGAAGAAGAAGAAGAAGAAACGGAGCAATTCCAATAGGGCCTACGCACCGTTCCGGTGCTCGGTCCCTAATAATCCATTTGATTCTTAGTAAAACTATTTTGAATAGATTGTTTGTAAAATGACCGTTTAGGGGTTTGTTAAACTAGTCAATCAGTTGATTATACTATTTACATATAAATATTATTGGGGGTGAATCAGCTATTTTCAAAAGACTGAATGTGTTTAGGGAGTAACATATTCACTTTTTTGTGTTTTGTTATTTTTTTAATTGCATTATTTTTCAAGTTTTACCTTTTATCTACAATGGTGATACTGTTCTCCTGTCTGTTGGCTTCCCCATGCATGCACTCACTCAGAAATACACGAAACACCCTCAGACTGCTTAATTTGGCCCAGTGTGTTCCGATTCGCTCACCGTCAAGTGCACGTTGAAAGAACAGTGACACCCGGGGGTCCGGTTTATGTAAATGGGAGGGAGAAGCTCGTTGTAGTTCCTACCATCCAATTGTTGAAGGCCTTAAAAAGCAAATTGTCAGAGAAAAAAATCTTCCCTTGCATTGAACTGAGCACAGTAACTTTGCAGATGTTGTTTACGCAAAAACCGAAGCATTACCAACTTAGCACTGTACAATGAAAAATGTGAAATCACAATCAAGAACCTCATTAAAGAAAAATCATGAAGACATATGTCTAGTAATGGCTTTCAGGATCTTTCTCTTCCTGGTCCTGAAGGTGAGCCACCAGCCATTTCCAAGGCGTGTGAATTCCATGTGAAATCAAAGTTTACAATGCTTATTTTTGCTAGTGCACATTGGTATTCTTTTGGTGAACAATTCTTCAGTGCAAATTAATCCACTGGAAAAAAAAAGTTTTGGTAATTTTCAATCAAATTCTGACCATTTGCTTCTGTGTTTGGTGTGTCAATCCTTGCTCTTGATGTCAGATTCACAGCTTCATACTGAATATTCTTAACCACACCTCTCTTAACATTAGTTTGCAACGAGGGAATGATGTACAAAAAGAAATCCCTGCTCCCCAACTCAATATTTGAGTTGGAAATACATCAAGTGAAGCAAATTCTGTTAAAGAAAATATCTTCATTTGATGGAACTGAGTGCCATGACTTTGCAGATATAGTTTATGCAGCATCACATGCACACTAAATTAAAAACCGTGAAATAATCAAAGACCCCTTTAAAGAAAAGAGATGAAGACACACATCTCTAGTAACGACTTTGAGGATATCTCTCTCTTCCAGGTCCTGAAGGTGAGCCACCAGCCATTTCCAAAAGGTCTTCACTTGTTTCTGTTTGAAACTAATGTGACACGTTGGCTCGAGTAGGCGTTTGCATCCAGGAAAGCAGAGGAGGAACAATCAAAGGAGGGCAAAGGTGCACACAAAGAGACACATCAAAGCACGCCGGCAACAAAAAACACATCTGAATTCGAGAAGACGCGTTTGCCTTTGAGTACATTCACTCTTTCAACCCATCCAAGCTACAAGATCATGAGAGGCAAGAGAAAACATCGAAAAGCTCGACGAGCGGCAACTTTAGCTCTTTTGCCAACAACGTGGTTCAGGTGAGCTCTGAAACCAGCGGCAATGATCCGTGAGGAACACTGCAGATTTCTCCCTCAACCTTTAGTTAAAGTGAATACCAGAGCGGGTTAATGCGCTGTGACCCCCGTGAGCACCTGACGCAGACCCACTGCAGACATTTATTCCATTAAAGCCAACTTTTCACCTCATTTCCTTCTAAGGCATTTCTAGAGAGTGAGGCTGAGAAAGGAACAAAGCTGGAGGAAAAGTGGGACAGAGATGGAGAAGTGCAGGTAGGTTTGAATTGAATTATAAAACTAAGCTTGATGTTGCCTTGCAGAGTGTAGATTATATGCATTGGAAAACTAATGCATCAATCGCTCCAGGGCTAACATAAATGTTTTATGCCTGTTTGATTACAAATAAAAACATAAGAAAATACATAAAAAATATGCAAAGAAAAGTTTGGAACTGGACTATTTCATGTTTTGATGACAAATTATAATTATTTAAACTATTACATAGTTCAAAACAGCATTTACTTGAATAAATTACATACTTTGTAACATCATAAATGTACTGTCACTTTTAATCAAATTGATCTGTCCTGAATGAATGAAAGCACTAAAAGAAAGTTTGCCAAAAATTTAAATGTACTCACTTTCAAATGGTTACAAACCTTGGTTAAAAATGGAATGACTTATGACCTTCATGTTTTTCCCCTTCTATGGATTTTATTGGCAACCAGTTTGTAATATTTTTCAAAATATCTTCATTTCAAGAGTTCACACTTAGCTAATGATTGATAAGTTGTGTTTGGCATGCTATAACGGGAGAGAGCCCTGAGCTCAGAAGATCCTCGAGCCCGGGGCTCCCATTTGAAGAGGAGGGGAGATTGAGCTCAGGTAGGTCTTGAGAACTCCCCTGGTTTAGTTAGGGCCTATGACAGATTATTGGTTTTGCTATGGAGAGATAAACTGCTGAGTGAAAGGCATAGATAGGAGCCTGACTAAGAGCTACGGATCTACAGTGCCAATTTGGTTTAGTCAATTCACTTATATAGCATGTCGTTGGATTATGGGAGAAAACCGGGGAAACCCTTGAGAAACCCACGCGAGAACGGGGAGAACATGAAAACTCTGCACAGAAACGTCAACTGGCCTAGTAAGGACTTAAACCAGTAAACTTCTTGCTGTGTGGCAACAGTGTTAACCACTGAGCCACCGCGCCACCCTATCTAGGAAAAGAAAGGAGGAGTAGTAGGGGTGGAAGGGTTTTTTTTTTCAAGACAAAGAAAGCTAAGGTAAAAAAAAACTGTGGTTATTTATAGTGTATTTGGATTCATCTGATTGGTAAATCATGTAATGGCTAATGCGGGACCAGTCATGGTCAATCATAAGCATGTGATCCTCTCGAAAATAGTTTATGAATAAACTTCAATCATCTTCAACAGAAAAAAAATACTTTAAACAGACTTGGAAACAGTGGATGGTGTGATGATTTTGACAAAAAAATATCCGTACCAGAGCTTGATATATTGTATTAGACCAATTTTAAAAAATCTTGAGCACCAAATCAACAAAAAAAGTTTAAAAAGAATAAGATTCTAAAGAATCCCCTGAAACTAAAATGTTGATGATAAAAATTCTGATTTAAATCAATTAAATAAATTACATTTTAAAATCTCAGCACATTTTTAATCAACTTTTTATTTTATTTTTAAATGCAGCCTTGGTGAGACTTTCAAGAACATAAAAAAAAAACTTTCCAAACTTTATAAGGTAGTAAATGTTCAGATCATTGCATACAAACACAATATGTAACACATTCACATACACATTCACACGTGTACACCTACAGTACGCACACACTCACACACATGCATCAGTGCACATACGCACAAGGATGTACGCAATCATACGCTGAGTGAAAGTGTCTGCACTTTTAAAAGCTTATTTTGAGTGGATGCGCAGGCAGTTCTTTAATTAGCACTCAGAACTTAAAGCCATTTAAAATCCATTTATTGCTTAAAACCGCAAGTCTGTCACACTTTAAAAGAGCCAACAGCACTTAGAGGAGTTTTACTGTGACAACTCATCTCAGACAAGAGGCCATTTCTAAACAGATAAGATTAAATTTGATCCAGTCTGCTGAGGAAAGATTTACATCACTTTTTTTGAATGTCACATAATTTCACCATAATTCAAACACTGGGGAAGTCTAACCTGAGCTTCAACGCCTTTTTAATCATGTTAAAAAAAGATCACAATATTTCTCTAAACCAATTTAAGAGATGAAAGACAACACGGTATGAATCATGCTGAACTATCTCTGATTAAAGAAATGATGTAAAACATGATTAAAATCACTACTTTTTTTCTTTCATCCACTGCAGATCAAACTTCTCTTGCTGGTTCATTATTTTTTCCTGTCAGGCCTGCATGAGTCTGTCGAGGGAAGGCTGTAATAAAACAATTGAAGCGGAGTATCTTCAGTAGGACTGTTGCTATGCCAGAAACAGCCTATTGAAACAGTCATGTGAAGTAGATGAGTGTTAATGCTGCCTACATCTGCTTTTGTGAGAATACGAGAATGGTAACAAAGATGCTATGTGAGATCTAGGAGAGTATGTTTCAATTTCAAAACGTGTGTGTGTGTGTGAGATTGATGGCTTTTATATAGGGATGTTGTCTGGCCTTGAGCAGTTGAGACTCTTGGTCCATTTTGAATGTGACTGTGTGCGTGCGTACATGTGTGTGTGTATTAGAGGAGCTTTAATTGGATGCTCTGAATAAGGGGAAAATAGAACTGCTTCCTGGAGAGGATGAAAGTCAAAGAGCATGACATGAATGGCTAGCACAAAATGGGTGATTAACGCTAGTGCTACTCGCAGTGATTTAATAGTTTTTTTATACTGTATATATAATTGTGTATGAATTGAAAATTTATTTACATTCAGAGAATATTTTTGCCCTGAAATTTGTGTTTGAGAAGAGTCCTGCCCCGAAAACATCTACATGCCAATGTTCAATTATAGTCATAGCGCCACCTGATGACAGAAGGAAGTGTGGCACTAATTGATTACGCCACTATGTTCTTTAAAACTGTTAACTGTTCTCCATCATCCTAAGGCCACCGGGCCTTCGTAATCCTGTGTGCGAGGGCTCTCTCAACATATACATTTTTCATTGTGTTTGATTGTGTTGTTTATTTTTGCTTATTTTTTTATTTTATTTTAATATTAGGGCTGCGCAATATACTATTTTAGCATCGATATCACAATCTTTACATCTGTAATGTCAAATTGAGATTGTAGTTGACCAGGAGCCACAGTTGAAAACACAATTTGTGTTTTGATTTGTGGAGTCATTGCAAAGTTTAATCGTAAAGTTACTGAAACGTTTGTCATTTGAAAGTGTTTTAGGCTTGCGACTGTGTGAAAACTTTTTTTTATCATTGTACTCAATTAAACTTGTTTATCAGTTTCTCAGACTCAATTTTGAAATAAATAGTTTCAAAAGCGTCAATAGTTTATAAATAGACACAAACAAGATAACAAACATTTATTTGCATTAAATAGGTGTAAAAACTCTTACAACCCCATCTGATGTTAAATGGAGTATTGTACTGTGTGGTCATATTCTAATGCTGAGTTCAGACTGCATGATTTTCAAAGTAGTCGTGTCACAGATGTTTTCACACCGTATGACTACCTGGGCTAGCGTTCCGTCGGTGCTGTGTTTACACTGCAAGATGGATCGGCAACAGGGGATTTCACATTGTATGACTTTACAAAAGGAGCATCGGCAACAACTTTGTCTCGATCCGCAAATACAACCAAACACACACGAGAAGTGACATGTAAACAACGTGAGGTCACGCGTCCAACACTGGAGTTGTCACGTGAGAGTGAAAATCGGGGCTAAAATCATGCAGTCTGAACTCGGCATAATGCAGATTCATGTTACAGTGCAAAAGAAAAAAGAAAGGAAGAATACAATAGTGGGAAAGAGTGTGGGTGTGCAGGAAGCATTCCCTTAATTGTAAATGATTATTTTTTGGGGAATACAATTTCAGCTTTAGATGGCACGTTTACACAGGAACAATGATTTAAAGATGCCTATTACATCACCTCATATCATTACTCCCCCTTTCTTTCAATACGTCTGTCTCTTTATAGTAGGTTTTGTTTTCATAACAAGAATCAAGTTGATTCATTTCCATAATGTGCCCCAGCAGAGTCAATACAATATCTCTGCATCCTTCTTTTATTTGCCCTGCTTTCCTCTGTTCTTCTCCTTTCTCTGATATCCCTCCTTTGGGAGTCATAAAATGAAATAGCAAATACTTATGTATACCAAACTCGCCTCCCACCTCCATCGTGCTCAATTGGCCTGGAGCAAAGTTCTCCGGTTTGTGCATATGCCTCAAATCGCTCCATCACCAGGAAATTGCGTTTATGGATCTGTGGGATATTGTTTCAGAATCAGACCGAATACCAGCATAGCGCACACAGGTGATTGCTTGAGATTAATCTGAAATAAAAAAAGTTGAATAGACAAAACTGTAATAAAGGCAGTGTTGCATAACTTGTTTGTTTCCTTTTCTGCCATATGATCATCCTGCCTGGATTTTGCATACGTATTTTGGTTAGCAAAAAAACTCAAGAGGTAAAATAGAACAAATAAAAATATTTGCTATGCTGCAGGTCAGCTTGACAAACAACAGCAAAACTGAAAAATACTGGATGAGCAAGGATACTTACATTTTATATAACAAATGTTTATTAGACAATCTCTAATTTCGGGTCATGAACATGCCTAAAGAGTTGCTACGGGTCAGTATGATGGGTCAGTATGACCAACAATTTCAACAGATGCACAGACCAAACATAAAAGAATAAAATAAAAATATATATATACATATATTTTTTAAATGCTATTAGTTGGAGTTACAGTTAAAAGGTGTTGTACTTATTATATTGCATTCATTGTATCACAAAACATGGAAATCAATAAATTAAATTAAATTAAATGAGAATTGAATTAGTTGATTTGACCTATAATTTAACTTCTGTATAATAGAAGGATGATGTTGGGCTCGTTTGGCCAGAATAGGAACCAAAGCCCCAATAATATCCTAGCAACCACTCTTAGCAGTAGCAGCTCAGATTTGTATGTGTGAGCATCACTCTTCATAAACTCTAGGAAAAATTTCTCTTTCTATTCACACTTTCTCATTATTTTGAGTAATGATCCTTCATTAACCTCTGTTGCAGTGAAAGAAAGGTTCTGTTGTATTTTTGTGAAACCACATGTGTGATTATATACCTTACCTGAGGGAGATTTTAAGTTAAGCGGTACTCATTTGGTCTCTGTATTTAACTTTCATGGAGAAAAAAAGCAATTAAAATAATTGAATATTAGAATTTTCTTTAGCATTGTTTCTTACTAATTATGAACATATTTTGTCACACTTTATAACATTATATGATTTATTATTTATTTTATATTAAATTTAATTTCCCCTAATTCCCTGAGTTTGTGCATTTAATGAGTGCATATACAGTGTAATTATTTTAATTATTCTCATTAGACAGTGCTGTTTTTGGTAATAAACATAAATGTACTAGGGTTGGGTCGATAGATGATGCCATCGTTCATCGCCGATGGCCGATAGACATCACGATGCTGAGCCGGTCATGCGCTCTAGCATACAATATAAGCCCGTCTAACTGAGCTCCAGGCAGTCAGCGGGTGCTTTGAGCACAAACCCCCAGAGAGCAGGTAGTTGAAACAATGCTACAAATTATTCATTCGGTATGAATGAATTAATTATTTATAAATAATTAATTCACCGATGATGACGATGACGATGATGCCGTAGTCCATCTCAATGTTTCACATTAGACATCGTACGATGCTAAATTGGTCAACATCGTCCAACTCTAAAATGTACATTTCAAACTACTGTCAAATCAACATTTCTATAAGATACCACATTTTTTAAACCTGTCATGTCCTAATGATAAAAGCTAGTCTAATGCAAAAAAAACTTATTAACTAGCTTTAATGTCATTCAGCAAAAAGATTTGAGGTTAATCATGACAAATATTAAAATTGACTGATGATTATTCATTATATATATATATTTATTTTATAATAATAACAATATTCTATATTGTATATCATACTGTATAATTGTATACTGTATCTCATTGATAATGTACCAACTTAATCCTTAATCAATGCAATGTCCTACTATGGGAGATTGTTTTTCAAACACACACACACACACACACTGAAGCATGGGGACTCTGGATGTTTGCCACTGTCCTAATTACTGGCCTTTGCAGAGCTTCCTTCACTCGCGCCTGGAGTCCCATTTCTGCTTTCAACGCAATGACCATTAGAGTGACTGTAGTTGTAGAAATTCCCAGAAGTTCAGAAGGAAGCAAAATTGTAAAGAAACGATTACAGTGGTGCAAACCTTTTACTGCATGAAACTGAGGATTAAAAAAGGTTTACAGTACGTTCACCTTTCTTTT
Source organism: Danio albolineatus (assembly GCA_903798035.1). Classification (NCBI taxonomy): domain Eukaryota; kingdom Metazoa; phylum Chordata; class Actinopteri; order Cypriniformes; family Danionidae; genus Danio; species Danio albolineatus. The sequence goes on from CAIGQQ010026963.1 coordinate 2,233,264, forward strand.
CAAAACCATCTATCATGTGCCACACATTGGCAATTGTTAGATAATAAATGTATTTATTGTTCAATAACATGCCATGTATTAGAACTATTTGCGATTGAATTTGTGATTTAAAAGGTTAAGCAAGCTGTTTGTGGCTTCAGGGATCATGTGATTGTGTGTGATCTGCCAAGACTAGCTTTAAATAAGACACATGGGATGCTCCAAATTTTCATCCAATAAGAACAACTGAAAACAATCTGAATTTTTAAATGTGTTTATTTAAATGTTGACTATCATTTGGTCCTGATAATAATAGTGATTTGATTTTAACACAACCTAATAAATAATAATATATGAAGGTTTGTTCTAAAATATATACCACAATTTACAGTAATACAATTCAAAGTGAATATTTATTTAATTCATATTGAATTATTTTGAATAACTATGAAACTATTTAAATAAAAATAAATAAACAAACAATTATACAAAAAAACTCATTTAAAAAAACTAAAAAAGCATTTTTCAATCAAGTGAATTTTCAGTTTCTGCCTGATCATTTTAATTTTAGTGCATCACTATCAGAAAAGGGTTTTTTTTCACCCAAAATGAAAAAGATGTTAGTATATCACTTTGTTCTTTCAGACCAATATACATGATGTAAGACACTGCATGACGTGGCATTGTAAGAGTAATACACTATATAACATTAATTAGTAATGCCAAGCCAACTAGCCGTATTGCGTCATGCCGAGTCAGAGGTCAGTGAAAAGTTGTGGAAGACACTCATTCAGCAGCTGCCAAAAGTCAGTGATTTACATTTACAATGTAAAGCTAAGAACTATTTTGTTGACAAAAATGCATCTATCCACTTCATAAGACATGTATCACCCTCTGACAGTGTATGGCTTGGTTTTAAGATGGATTTATGTGCTTTTGGAGGCAAAAAAATGGGTCACTGTTCAACACCATTATACAGCATGAAAGAGCCTGGATAAAATTAAACTTAACTACTCCGACTGTGTTGAAGAAAGTCATATACAGCAAGGATCGCTTAATGGTGAGTGAATCACAGGGTACTTTTCATTCTTGAGTGAACTATTCCTTTAAACCAGTGTGAAAATATCTAAAGCCGAAATCTCCATCAAATGTGTTTGGAAATGTGGCTTTTTAACGCTTTTGGTCAATTTTCAGCTCAATGTGAACGAACTGCTCAACTAAAACATCTCTTTTCCAGCTGCCTCAAGAACTCTGAAGTGTTTGTGCTGAGCATATGTTTGCAAACAATAATTTCAACTGAATGCACGTCCATATCATTAAAGAGAACGAGAGAGCAGATGAGATGAAAGAGAGAGAGAGAGCACAAACCTCGCAAGTCAGCAATGGATACTGAAGAAATACTGATACTACATGTAGCCTGTGGCGGGCTGGCAGATGACTGGAGTGAGTGTCAATATGTCCCGAACAGCATCCTGTGTCACTAAAGAAGGCTGTCAGTCGCTATACATCTGGGGACAGAGGACAAGCAGGCCTGAGGCTTACTATCAGCCAGACCTGTGACAACCGCCTTTTCATCCACCTCCCATTCAGCCTTTTTTCTAGGTTTTTTTCTCTAGCTTTTCTCTTTATCTGCTTCCCAAAACACCTAGCAGGGTCGAGGGGGGATTCTCTGCTCCCCTCTGATTGTGGAGCACATGCAGTGGTGTGGCATGGGACAGACTGCATGAATGTGGGACAATTTTCACGCCCGGAGCAGCTTTGTTTTGACAGTCAGTGTGACGGCTCCTCCTGTGCTGAAGCCCTGTCTGCTGTGAACAAGGAACTTGTTATTGCGTTTTCATGTTTAATGCTTAACTGCACACTAGTTAGGAGAAGAACAGTCAGCTGTAACTGCAAAATCTCATTCATTTGCTCATATGATTTATGAAAAGTGGCATCCAATTTAAATAGATTTTTTGAAAGCAGCAAATAATACAGAAATTCACTGTGAAAGCTGAAAGGTGACAACAGATTTAACTTCTATGCAAATAAATATAGGTTTGGTCACACTAGCAATTTCTGGATCGTTAGCAACACTAAATAGAATGACAAGATGTTTTTGTTTCTCAGACATTCCTCTTTCTGCTCACCCTTTTGTGTGTTACTTTCCGTCAAACATGTTCAACCCTGCCTTCAAACTCATGTCAAAGCCTCTCAGAAATTAATATTTCAGAATGCTAAAACAAAGCAAAAGTAGCTGTTTTGACAGCGCCAAAAGACATTTCTGAAAGTCACACAAAAAAGCAGCACATACTTTTTGTCTTTTCTTTGTGATTGTTGTATGTTAGAATGTGCGAAATGCTTCAGTGAGAACATATAGTTCAGTTAAGACTGTCTTCAACTGACAGTATTGACTAGACACACAAATAAATGAATAAATAAATAAATAAGTGAATAAATACATGCATACGAAAATACATACAATTAAAATAAGACATACATGTTAATATTGTCAGTAAATAGATTTTAATGAGCTTTTTTTTCTTATGATGCTGAAAACATTACATGATCAAAATGCATCAAAATACATCATCCTCAGGTCAATAATTACACTTATTAAGGCCTTAATGTATCATCAGGAGCCATAGGTATTCATTGTGATTTTCATGTATACAATTAAAGTCATAATTATTACCCCCACTGAATTATTAGCCCCTCTGTTTGCTGTTTTCACTAATTTCTGTTTAACTGAGAGACTACTTTCAATGCATTTCTTTTATCTTTGCCATGATGACAGTAAATAATATTTTACTAGATATTTTTCAAGACACTTCTATACAGCTTAAAGTGACATTTAAAGGCTTCACTAGGTTAATTAGGTTAACTAGGCAGGTTAGGGTAATTAAGCAAGTTATTGTATAATGATGGTTTGTTCTGTAGACTATGGGAAAAAATTTTTATTATTGTGGCTAATCATTTTGACCTTAAAATGGTCTTTATAAAATTAAAAACTGCTTTTATTCTAGCCAAAATAAAACAAATAAGACTTTCTCTAGAAGAAAAAAACAGAAGAAAAAAAACATTATTAGACATATTGTGAAATTTTCCTTGCTCTGTTAAACATCGTTTGGCAAATATAAAAATAAATAAATAAATAAAATCAAAAGGAGTTTAATAATTCTGATTTTAACTGTATGTTTTTGACTCTGAAATTACCAGTAGCTGTTGATTCACATTTAATGACCCTATGACCCTTCAGCTGAAAGATCTTTAATGTTCTAATGAGGAAATGAAAAAGTCCCCTACATTCCAAATGATTTAAAGATGATGAAATTACCAGCAAATTGTCATTTTTGGGTGAACTCTCCTTTTAAAGATCTACAGAAAACTATCTGGAACATTATTCAAGTTTTTCACAACATTTTTGATCAATTTAATGTGATGTTGATAGATGCATTTTTCTTTTTCAATTTTACTGATCTTAAACTTTTAAAAGTTTGTTTAGACAAGTTAGTACACAACATGTCAATCTTATCTGTCAGCGATCACAGACTGACAAATGTTACTCTACAACAAAACAGTGTAAAGCTCTGTGATCTAGCTGTGATGCAAAGAAAAAGCACATAAATAAATAAAACAAACTCTCCTGAATATTGTGTGAATGTGTACCGCCCCCACAGTGACCTGAATACGTCCATAGAACAGACACCTTTAAAATTCCAGAAACAGAATAAAAACAACAACAAAGCCGCCTTCAGAAGCTTACAAACTGGACTTCACTTTAAGTTTTACTATACATTCAACATTAAGACCCCTTTTCCCCTCACATTTCTGACATCTAATACAAGCAGGAATGCTTCCAATGCTGTAGAATTATCATGGACGGCAACATCCCCAGCAATATCCACGAATAATTGAAATGTCACCATCAATAATTTAGTCCCCTCCAAAACAATAATGCTTTGTCAACTCTCATTGACCTAGACATGCAGAAAGGGTTAAATCATGCTCTCTACTTAGGTCCTATAGTACCTCCCCATACATATGAACTCTGTGTTTAGCTGTAGCTGTAACATGAGAAAATATAAAAAAATTTTAGGTGTTAGCAGCTTAAAAACCAATAGGAAATGTTCCAGTTATATGGGGCTATGTGCCATGTATAAGGTATGAACAATGGAGTGTGGCAATCACTTGATGTGGAAGTATAAATCAGGCTTAACTGTGCAAGACTCAACAGGTACAACAAGGTGAAATGAGTGTTAAATGTGAGTAAGACTGATAGCAAAAAAAATGGACATAATGTAAATCCCTGCTCACACTGTCCGATTTCAGCCACTATTTGGTCATCAGAGACAATTTTGGAAAATCCTTTTATTTAATATATGTTTTATTATCATTAAAACATACAAGATGAAATAACAATGTAATGACATACAGTATATCAGTGCAACTACCCCCAGCCCCTCCCCATGCAGTCTTTTAAAACTGGGGTATGCAATGAATAGAAGTTAACAGAAAAACAACAAACAAACCAACAAACAAAAAAGTACAATATCTAGAAGATCAACGGAATACTATTATACAAAATAAGGCAATCATTCTCAGCCCTGATCATTGCTTTGTGTAATAAACACTGCGATTTTGTCAGCACCAAAGTCCAGATCTTTAGTGTACACATTTGTGCCAAGTTCAATTGAGCTGTGGATAATTTCAACATTATAATGTCATGAAGTGTCCAAGTTATGTGGAGGAAGCCAATGTTGTGCTAATAGTTTTGGTTTTTTTTGCAGAAGTTAAGCCAGCCAGCCAAACAGCTTTTTGTAGCTTGGTTAGATTCAACATACTGTAGAATCATCACTCAGTATTGATATGGAGGGATTTACCGGTACAGGATATTCAATGATTTTAGATAAGATAACACAGACGTCATTCCAATTTTTTTTTACCTTTCCACATTCAATTTGAGAAATCCTTAAATATTCCAGTAATCCTATTTTAAAATCTGTGGTCTTTGATTGTTGGTTTGACATGTTTACCGACAGCTGCTCAATGGCCATTGTGATCAGATTTTTCCTCAGATTAAGTTTTGCCAATAGCTGTTTCCATCCAAAGTTGCGAATTAAATTTATGCACAAAACTGGAAAATCGCATAAAAGCCGTGAGAATAAAGCAGCGTTTCCATCCAATGAGTCAATGAGAACAAAATCGTCACTTCCTGATTAACTGGCACCAAATATCAAAAGTAAAAACAGAACTTGCTGTGGTAGAAGAAGCTGCGTGAATCTTTTGTTTGTTTAATAAATTACTTGCGCTTCAAAAGATATTGTTGACAAGGAATGAACGCGTGGTGACATTTGAAGGCGTGAGATGAGGAGCACAGACGCTCTTGATTCTGGATCTAATCAATAATATACTGTAATAACACTAATACTGAAATGGTTAAGGTGACTGTTACAACTGGCTCAAAATTGTAACATTAGAGGGACAATATGAACAAGGCAAACTGAAAAGAGAAATGATTTATTTAAAAAAAAACATAATTAACAAAAGTATTTAAAGCAATCAAAGTCAGTATAGATGGAGGTCAGTAGTGAAAAGCGAGTGCATGGTAGTGAACTGAGCTCATGATCCAAAGCAAAATAATCAAAACGCCAGGCAGGGAGGTCCGGCTAATCGAGGTCTCCTCTCATGTCAAATGTTGGACTCTTTATGGGCACCCTTAAGGGCCACCATGCAGGCTCTGCAAATAAAAAAAACCCTAAACAAACAGGTCGCACAAAGAACCTAACAGCAACCAAAACAACATTTTAGAATTATTACAATGTGCTCAGTCCACTGGTTTGTCCATTCAAGCACATTTTTGTCATCGCATGTCTTATAACATAATCACATGACCTTTTTTAACACGCATACTGAAATTTGTTCGGTAAAAGTGTTTCCATCATAGTTTATGCGCATCTTTTCTTATCGAATAAAAAGTTTATCCTACACAGTTTTTTTTGCACATCATGTTTCCATCAACCGTTTTGTATGCGCATAACCAAAATGCACATAAAAATAGGTGGATGTAAACATAGGTAATGTCAGAAGTTTTCAGACTCTTTCCTGCAGTGCGACTTCAGCTACTGCGAGCATCAAACCAAGAACCAATAGGTGCACCGAATCTGATGATTCAATCAGCGCAACAACTTCAAACCAGAAAAATATCAATGTTTTCTGATTTTATCACTGAGGCAAGCTGTGAGCAAAATTATCACTAGTTCGTTTATGTTGGCTGTGAGGTATCATGTCAGAAAGCGGGATAGTGAGTTTTCTTCTGTGTCCACATTTGGTACATCTTGATTGTCGTTCAGTATGACAACAGAGATCATATAGTGTGACATGGGAATCATTTTCATGCAGTCTGACACTCCACAATCGTTTAGGATTATGAAAAATAAAACAAAAATTGCAGTGCAAGAGAGTCTTTAATCCCCTAAATCAGTGTTTCTCAACCACGTTCCTGGAGGACCACCAAAACTGCATGTTATGGATGTCTCCTTTGTCAGTCACAGGTCTTTTAGTCTCTGCTAATGAGCTGATGATCTCTATCAGGTGTATTTGGTTAAGGAGACATGGAAAATGTGCAGAGCTGGTGGTCTTCCAGGAAAGTGGTTGAGAAACACTGATCTAAAGTCTAGTTCACAACTGAACTAGTCCATTAAACTAAGGCTGTGCATTTTATTTAAACTTAGTTTCAATTTTGGCCTCCAGAGATTATGAAAAAACAATAATCGAGATAAAGTGATTATCTACCCTCTTTCCAGCAGTCCATATTAGTTCCTCCACAATGCCCAATTTCAGTCAAATCATGTTACTTTATATTTATACTGTCCCACCAATGTAAAGAACAAATCAATGCCCTTGCACACTTCTGTCACCAACTCGACCTAAAAGTAACAGCTCTGAGGGTAAATTCTCATCGGGACTATTGTTGTATGTGTGTGTCCCAGTAGGTGCCACTCTCCAAGGTCTTCACCCCCTCACTCACTCCATTTCCCCCAAGGAGATATACTCAATAAAGAAGGGATACACTCGTCCAACGGAGCATGTTCTAGCGCTCGCTCTTCATTACAGTCCCAGTGTGACATCTCACCCTCTCTCATTTCTCCGAGGATTTAAGGACAAATAAAAGTGTTTTATCTCCCTCCTACTCTCCCTTCTTTCTTCCATCAGCTGCCTTTCACGATTCCACAGAACCGATAAGAGCAAATCAAAGAGAGAGACGAGTCGGGAGAGAAGTCATTCTCTGTTTTGTGTGGCAAAATATTGAGGAGATTTGAAAGGGGATTGCTAGTGAGTACTATGCACAGAGTCGAGTCGCTCAGAATGAATGCTAAGAGCGGAGAGCATTAAACTCCCTCACCGTCACTGTAACACTGCCTCAAGTGCTCTATTGCTCTTCTAAAATGGCAGCTACAGTATATCAAAATTATACAGGATATCAATGATTAATGATATATTGGAGTAAAGAATAATATTCGTCCCAGGACTTCTGACAGGAATTGTCAAAGGCCTACAGTATACACCAGGACAATACTAAGGTCCTTGCACTTTAGGGGTCCAAGGAATTGCTATGAGGGGCCCCTTAACACCACCTCTGCATGAGGGTAAGTAATGTGTCTGTCTTTAAATGCAAATAAGCTGCTGCTCCCATCTAGAAGCTGTGCTTTTACAGCTTGAGTCTCCGTTAATCATGCAAAAACAAACAAAACATTTGTATGCGTTTTAAAGACTAGTCAGTTTAAACTCCTACATATGAATTTCTGAGCACCTGATGCAAAGCTCACTTCACATCAACTGACAAATTTTGAATTTTTAAATTTTGCCTAGGTAGTTTATCACGTTAGTGTTAATGTATTTTTTGTGTTCAGATTTTTTAAAGTTATATGATATGAGGAAATAGCATTTTGTATAAAAAAAGGGAACCTAAATGATCCAATTACTCCCTAAAATGAGCCCTGCTTTATATCAAGGGCTTGAAATAAACAGAATGCTCTGACAGGCACATGTGCTGCTGATAAGACTACTTGTGATGTTTTCCTCATGTCCTCATTTCCTGTATAACTTACATTTTCCAACTGTAAATGTTAGAAATTCATAAAAATAAATAAATAAATAAATAGATAGATAGATAAAATTTGGTGTTAGAGATGCAACCCTTTGGCATGTACTGTAAGGCTCAATCCCATCTTTACCCCTTAGCTGTTCCCCTTACGTCTACCCATCATTTTGCACATTCACGTGAAGGGTTAAGGGTGTCCCAATTCTTTTTAACTTGAAGGTGTAGGGCTAAGGGGAAGGGCTAGATAACCCATGAAATGAAGAATTTTCAGGACCACACTCGTAACCAAGGGGTAGGAAAATTTCCCAAATACACTATCTACACGACAGCATGGCTAAACATGGAAGGAGATTATTATGAATTTGTACAACAAACAAGCATGTTTTAATACATTCATAACGGTGTTCTTGTTTTACCATGATGCTTTAAAAAAAAAATGATAAAAATAAAACAGCTAAATTTCACTATCTATAATCCATAATAATAACTCCTGTATAGCAGTCACACAGCATACTTTCACATATGACACTCAATGATACTTGAATACTTTGTCAGAAAAGTCTAGTGGCTGGGAATGAGCTTTTTACAGTGTCTGGTGTAATGTTAAAGTTGTTTTCATGTGTTTACTTAAAAGAATATTGCCACAGTGTAAAAACACAGTACAGTTACATTGCCACATTATATCGTTATAATAACAAGTGCATATGAATATGCCTATACGGGCCTAAGTTTCTGCTTAACTTCATAAACTTAAGTGAATGCCAGTGTGGCACACATGTTCAGGGTGGGAGTTCAAAAACTAAACTATTATTGAACTATTTGTTGTTGAACAGTAAATATTCAATATAGAGAATTATAAACGTACAAGTAAGTGTTTAAAATATGACACTTCTAAAGTGATTATTTTAATTGTGTGATCAAAACAGGTAAATTTTACTTCTGCTTTTTTCTTTTTTTTAAATAATGTTAAAATTATAGAATGTGATGTGATGAACATGCAGATAATGTATAAAACATCATCTCTGGTCCACTGATCTGCAATGCACATATTATATAGCAGAATAAAGCTAATCTTTCCAACATACTCCAAGTAAAGGGGATTTATACACATACATGCCACTTTTTTTTCTCAGAACATGTCGTAAACAGTCTTTTTAATTAAACTTCCCTTTGCCTCATGGACTTCCTGACCTCTCCAGGCTACATGCCTCCATTAAGGCTCTGGGTTTGAGTTTAATATACGCTGAAAGAAAATCTGACCTTTTCCATTGTGAATAAAAGTGCCAGCAGCTGGCAGCACAGATGACAGCGACGAGGTAAAGCTTTCACCATCACAAAATTAAAACCTCTAATCTATAGCTTTGTGTGCGCTTTTCCATTCGCACACTACGTCGGTCAGGTTGAAGTGCGACCCGTGTCCCAAGAGAAGGACGGATACTAATTTAGTTTTGCACTGTGTACCTGACCTGAGGTCTTGTGGGAACCCTGCGCTCTAATTACAGTTTCGTCTGCTGCGCGTAACCCACATGACCTTCTTGAGCTCAACCTCATGCGTGATTAAGCGATTGGGATGCAAAGAGAGATCTTGACCAACTGAAAGTTGTCGACAGGAAGGCCCTGGAGGCTGAAAGCAACATCTCTATCTGACATGTGAAAAAATACAATAGAAATATAAGTCATTGGATTTGCTTAGAATGCATGTGAAAAGTGTAACTACACTGTAACTACATTTTTAAGCTTCATTCATTTTAAAAATTTTGCTGGTGATACCCTTTTTTTCATAACAACATTTTGCTTGAAACACTGAGACACACTCACTGATACATTTAAGTTTTCAGTAGGGCTGCATGGTGATATGGCCTTTTTTTTAAAATCCCCCAAATTTTTCACCAAAAACAAATGTGACGTCCCGTGTTTATGCGTGTGCGTGTGTGACGTCAGCCTATGGGCTGTGAGCGTGAGTCTATTTGCTGTGCGAGTGTGGTGTGTCAGCCTATCAGCGGTGAGTGCGTGTGTTTTCAGTTACAGGTTGGAGGTGACGTGATTGACACACAGGTGCCACTCGTTAGGATATGGCTATAAAATCGCACTTTGTGCGCTCATGGAGACGCACGCGCTTGGATTCTGAGCGATAGTTTCGGCGTGGAGCTCGGTTAAGCTGCGTTGTCTGTCCCTTTTGGCCCTGACTTTTCCATTTACTGTAGTTTCTTTATTTTACTTATGTTATTATTATGTTAAAATAAATGTTATTTTTGCCCGTGATAGTTGCATGTGGTCCTACTTTTTGTTGCAGCATCAGAGCCGGCTGTAACAAATGGGGGCACGTCCATAATAATGAAAGCTAAAAATGTATTTGTTTTATGTTTAATTTGTAGAGTAGGGTAGCCTAAAGAGAATTTCTATTTTGCAGGAGGCAGACACAAATTTTATACTGTTCATGGGTAAGTTAAACATTTTGATCATTAGTGATGAGAATCATTCATTCCTCTTTTCATTTTGGAATTAGTTAAACTAGGATTTGTTACTGTATTCTAGTTAGTTATTTATGTGCAGACTCCTGAGTTAAGTACACAGCCGTGGTTGGTGAACTGGGTAATTTTACGAATACGATTTAAACAGATTTTTTCCCCCCACAAATTTTCATTCATTCATTCTTTTTCTTTTCGGGTCGCCTGATTCCAACTGCAACCCATCACTGGGAAACACACATACACTGACCGGAGCACCCGGAGAAAACCCACGCGAACACGGGGAGAACATGCAAACTCCACACAGGAATGCCAACTGACGACCTTGTTGTGAGGCGATTGTGCTACCCCAAGATCAAATTTAACAACGTCTATTTATAATTGCATACAAGACTTTGCATAAAATGGTTTAATTTATATTATTATTACCAATTAAAGTAAAAGTAAACTACAGTAAACGAAAACTCAAAATGATTGTTAAAAAGGGGACCTTTTTCAAGATGATTTATTTTATTTGTTGTTTTGCTTTTTTTTCCAATGATCATGCATTTAGAGGTTCATTCATTCATCAATTCATAATTTACTCACATTAGGCTAATTGGTTGCATTTTATTGCTTTTTTTTAATTTACAATTTATTGCCAAGCGCTAGTTTTCAGCGTGTATTAAACTTGTGAATATTTCCTAAGGTTTGCAGTAAGTTTGTTGATATTTGCATTATTATTTAACACACACAAAAACATGTCTAAACTAATGTTCTGCATGCTGTTAAGATTACACACACCTTATCACATGCTTTATTTGTGTGCAACCTAATTTGCGTGGGTTTATGCATGGCATTACAGATTATGAAAATGAACTTCTGTGACTGTATATTGTTGTAGATTTTCCACCTTTCCTGCCTGGTTCCTGTCCAGTTTAGTAAATCTGGCCATGAATGTCTAAGTTTATACATTTTCAAGACTTCGCACTATATATATAGATGCTAAATTGATTTTAATTCACCTAAGTACTTGGTTGTACTCTTTTTATGTAAGATTATTTGAATTGTAAAATTTATAAGGCCAAAAATTATTCTGACTATAGTGTTCATGAAACTGATAAGTGCCCTCTGATCTAATACAGATATAAAAACAGAAGCCATTTTACCTTCATTTGAAAGTACATTTAAATAGATTTTTAAAACATTCGCACGGACAAAACTGCAAGCCTAAAAATGTACTTAGATTTACTAAATGAATCTATATGTCTGTTTGAGTAATGCAACTCATCAGAGACACAAAGACACTGTTCTTCAGAGGCTTCATCAAAGTGAATTCACTGAAGCCTTTCATAACATCTCACAGCTGTTGTATAATATGCTTTGAATATTACTGCTTGAAACGAGAAAAAAAGGCCTGTTTTTATGTGACATGACTTTAATAGAGGCCAGAGTGCTAAGAAAACAGTGCGATACATTAGCAGTTTGTCTGAACAAAGCAAAAATACACTTAATGATACTGAACAAGCACCAGCAAATTACACACCGCAAATATATATCCATGAAACCAACAAACACACACACAAGCAACCACCAGTTTACTGAAAGACAATGCAAAGAGAGTGAAAATGCATGGCAAGTAAAAGTCTCTTATTATGCTTTTTATATCAAATGAATAATGGAAAAATAAATGTTACATTTTCTGCCAACATTTTGCTTAAATTACATGACAATTAATACATTTGATACATGTTTTTTTAACACTGGTGACAGATTTGCTAACAGCATGCACCAGTACCTATATAAAAAATAAATAAATAAAAAAACATTTTGTAATTTAAAAATAATTACAATCTGGATTTACAATAAACACACAATGAAAATATGTGGACAGTGATTTTTGCAGCAGATCCTTTTTACAGCCTTTTCGCTTTTAGATGCAAAATTTGTGGCTTTTATTCAGATGATTAATGCAACACAATTTACTAAAAGGTTGCCGGTAGTCAGTTAACTTAAAAAGTTAAAGAAATGCTTAAAGTTATTTTCAAAATAAAGTTATTTTCCACCTGTGTTGTTAGTGGCTAACAGGCACCTTATTGTCATCAGTGTAAATTTACATGCATGTTCTTAACCTTATGTTCTTATTTTGATTCATAAGCTGACAATCCATGTAGTCATGTAAAGGCATTTACCCATTTTCTCAGTATTGTCATAAACGACATAGTTTACATCATTTTTGTCAAGATTTGCTTGACATTGTGTGTTGTAAACAACAAATGAGTGTTGGGACACAAGATTAAATAATTTTTTTCTTATGTAGTGACAACAGATGCCATGTCTGCAATGTTTTCCGATGTCCCAGAAAGTCTATCATGTTTAATTTTTTCCCTATCATGTGTAATGGATTTTGTCACATGGGTGATGTTGACCGTTTGGAGCACAGAATCTCTTCTGCACACACCTTTTAACATTACAAAACAAAAGAAAGATGGTTGTGAGACTAGGTGGACATACAGTATGAAATGGAAGATAGCTTCGTGCAGTTATGGCAACAGTACACAAGTGTCATTGAGGGACTACAGTAGGGGTGCCCAAACTCAGCCCTGGAGGGCCGGTGTCCTGGAAAGTTAACACTCTCAATTAGACACACCTGAACTAACTAATCAAGCTCTTTCTAGGTATACAAGAAACTTCCAGGCAGATGTGCTGAAGGAAGTTGGAACTAAACTATGCAGGACACTGGCCATTTAGGACCGAGTTTGGACACTCATTGACTACAGTGACAGAATAAAAAGATAAATGTTGTAGATTAATAGGCAAGGCTATAACAGCCCAGGTAGCTCTGGAATTAGCATGTAATCTAACAAATCAATCATTTACAATGCAGACAGTGCTGGAAATTTTATACGAATGTATCTTTGATGATAACCGGCTGTCTACTGCAGGTTATATTGTCATTTTAATTTAAAGAAATGTTTGCATTTGCAAGCACAGGGCTTTGTTTATAGCTCTTGCTGGGAAATTGATTCTGCAGCTCCAAAAGCTCCTCTTGCTACCATAAAATGAAGCTACTGAACTCATCAACTGTTTTCCTTCAGAAAACACACAAACACGTATATGTGGGGGAGACTGCAGTCTATAGAAAGCACACCATAAACAATTACAGAGACATTTGTAATGTATGCAGCATCTTGATGACAGAAAGTGGACTATAGACGTCATGCCATTATTGATAATTTATTGAAGGTTTATTGATTATTGAACGTGTGGTCTGGCATATTTGGTACACATGACACCTCAAGATTCTATTTAGACAACATCGCATAAGCTGATAAAAATAAAAATCTTATATTCTGAATGGGGCTTTAAGTTTATACCAGTCATTACAGCTAGATTTTTGTAGCTTATAGCAATTTTGCCCAAAATATAAATTAAGTGTACATGTGTTACATGTGACAGGAAAACGACCTTATGCTGGATTTAAGAACATCCAGACAGAGCAAATGTTTTGCTGGAAGGAAAGAGGAAATACAATGCAAATTTACATAATTTCGTGACACAAAGATTTTTAAAAATGAGTTCTCATTTCCAACAGCAGAAGTAGAAGTGTGAAATGCTGCGTATTGAAAGGATAATATGAGCCACAAGTTTCATGTTCAGTAGTAACACTCTTATTTAGTTTGTAATGATTTATTGGACATGACAGCTGATGTAATAAATGAAATACTTTAAGTAGATGCGAAAATCATTACGCTTTGACGTCACTGCCAATATAGATAAACTGATTTATCAATATAGTCTTGTAAACCGGAATCGCTTGCAACGCCCGGTTATTGGTTTGCATGTAAACTGGGACAGCGAATCATTTCAATAATTTGATTTCTGTGAGTTATCAGCATCTTGGTGTGCATGTAAATGTGCTCACTGGCTCTGCCTGTTTGTGACCTAAATTTAGCTGGTTTATTTGCAGTGTTGGACGTGCTAATGAGCATCTACGCATCGCTTTTATGCTTTTAAAGGATTGCGCAAATTTACTGTTTAGTAAATCTTTCCATAAAAGTCTAGATTTATACATTCGAATGTCATTTAAATGTTGTGTGGGTCGGCAGTGCGAGTGGTATTAGGATTCAGCGGGAGAGGTTATGAATGCCAGTCAAGCCTGTGAAGTCCTGAGAGAAGACAGTCCTGACTCAGCTCAGCTCTTTCTGCTCCCCTGCTGCAAAATAGCGCTCTGACCTGCCAATCACACTCAATCTGCCCTCAGAGAAGAGAATATCAATGACTCAGGGCTTTCAAACATCACATCTTTCATGTACAGAGCAGTCGAGTTGCCATGTAAAAAGAAACGTGGCCCTGGTTTACTCGAAGTTATCAAAACATGAAAATTGATAGCAAGGTCAATAAAGTGGAGTCGTTTGGATGAATAAATCAAAAGTAGGACTGAACATCTAATCAAATCACGATGTGGACATGAACGTGAACTTCATCTCCAGAGATGCTCTGATGCATCATGGGTTACTTCAAGCATTTTCCCATTTTATTTGTTGTTGTTTTTTCCTCAAAACAAATATGTGCACACTGAAATGCAAGTATTTTGTTGGGTAAATTTAAATTATTTCAAAACAGTAACATCATCAGTAACAGCAAATTCCTTGTGTTTGTTAAGCACACTTGGCAATAAAACTGATTCTGATTAAAACTGTATTTAAATTACTTTTCTAATTACTATTTAAGTATTCAAATGAATTAAATTACTTAATGCTACTTAAAATAGCAACAAATCTCAGCACATACAGTTGACAATACAACTTAGTCTTTTAATTCTTTAAATTTGAGTCAAACATGGGCTTTAGCTTTATTTAAAAATGTCATATTTAAGAAAAGTTTATCATTATATGTATCAAAACACAAAACATTTCAAAGCATTGACACAATATGTCAGGCATGCTACATATTGTGAATACATTATAACTAAACTTATTGTTTCTTAATCCAATTTAGTTAAAAAATATATAATTATTCAGCAAAATATATTTGTAAAAAAAAAACAAATTACTCTGCTTCTCTGAACTGATTTATACAAACCTGTTAAATTGATTCACGTGTTATATAAGGCAAGTACATTATAAGTAACATAATGTACATAATAAAATTACCTACGCTTAAAGTAATTCCATAATGGATAAGTCATTTAAATAAAGAAACTATATACTTTGTAACTAGTCTTCGCAATAACCCATCAAAATTAAAGTTCTGTTTAACTTAAAGAAACTGTGACTGAGATATAAGCCTTATTATATAAGCCTGAGATATAGCCTTACTATTGAAGCAGAATGCACTTCATAATTACCAAAAATAAAATAATAAAATAAAATAAATAATTAAAAAATAAATTAAAAAATAAAGTCACTTTGCAATAAGGTTTATTAGTTAATGCATTTTTTAACATGAACTTCATATAAACAATACTTTACACATTTAGCAATACAGCATTTATTAATCATAATTAAACAGTTACGAATACATTATTTACGTCCAAATTCATGCTTGTTAACATTATTTAATGCATTACATATACATACATATATAT
>CAIGQQ010026963.1:2249762-2261316 GCA_903798035.1 Danio albolineatus
CGGCGTGTCATAATGTGCTCTTATATCTTCTGAGTCATTTAGCCGTTGTGATATATTTGGCTTTGCTTAATCTTGTCTGTATTTGAATTGCATGGTACGAACATTCCCTTTGGCTAAAACGACAACTCAAAAACCTCTTTTCCCCTCAGGATTAGGCCTGTTGAGATAATTACTTTGCACAATGTCTGAAAATAACCTTGATAATTTTGGTGGCGACATAAATTGCCCGCAGTCTTAATGATTCTGCATCGATGCATAACCAAAAGAATGGTTTATGCAAAACGCAGTTAAACAGGCCTATCATACATGGCTGTGTGTAAAGTTTGCAAACAAAGTACCCTTATTATTTTTTAATCTTTCTTTATTAAGTGATATAAAAGGGTTAACTCACTTAAAAAAAAAATCTGATAACAATTACCCTCATGTCTTTCCAATTCTATTCCTTCATCTTTGGAACACAAATTAAGATATTTTAAATGAAAACTGAGAACTCCTTTACAGACATAAAAATCCAGAAGAGTAAAAAAACTGTCAAAACATTCCATGTGACTTCAGTGATTTAACTGTAATCATACAAAGCTCTGAGAACACTTTTGTAAACCAAAAGCACTGTAGAAAATTAATTAGTTCTTAAATTTCATGGATTTTAAACTTTTGTGGATTAAAAAGTGCTTTTAGATGTTTTTATCCAAGTGTGACCAATTGGATTCATCTCCCAGTTGTTGTCCAATTATGAAGGCATGAAGTCTGTTATGATTCTGCATGTTTTCATGTTGTACTTGAGACAAAAGTGACTTCACTAATGGTGTCAAAACATACTTTACATGTATCGATGCTTGCTACTGTAGTGAATGTAAGCAAAGGCAAACAAAGTGGCATTGTATCACGTGTGGATCAGTCCAGCAACATGACTCTGTGATATAAATCACAATTATTTCTGGGACAATACCAAAGGCTCTGTTCTCACCTGGTTTTTAGTTGCACTTTCATCGATCTGATGGATGAACCTGAAGTGGACAAAGGAGACACTGTTTACACCTGGTGTTTAAATGTGGTTCTTTTGTCCACATTCAAGCACTTCTTTCTGAGAGAGGTTTCTTTATGTGGGTCTGGGTTTGCCTTTTCTGTTCTTTTATTATGATACTGCAAAAGATTGCAAGATTTTCTAGACATTATAAGAACAAAAATATTATTAAAAAATACCAAATCAATTTAATATGTTTTATCATTAAGCTACTTCATGCATTGATTAAAGAAATTATAGATAATTGATTTATTTTATTTCTGATCAATTCTGATCAATAGCCTTTTTTATTTCTGCATTACATTTTTAACGTGTATATATGCTTTTGTGTTAAGAAGTTAAATGTAACAAATATTTTAGTATAAACAAAAATAATTAAATTAGGTGTCTTTGAATAAAAAAAAACATTATGCAAATGATCAGGAACTGATTACATGAAAGACCAATCATCCAACATGAAACATCATAATTCTAAGGGTGCTTTCACACTAGCACTTTTGGTCCGCACCCGGGTTCGTTTGACGTCATAGTACGGTACGTTTAGCTAGTGTGAACACATCTTCTGAACTCGGGTGCGCACCCGTGAACTGTACCCGAGTCCGCCTGAAAGAGGTGGACTTGTTGTATGAATGCAATCGTACCAAAAGCCGGAAGTGAACCGTCAACAGTACAGCAAACTATAGTTTTTATAACGTTCATTCGTGTGTGTGTGTGTGTGTGTGTGTGTCTGAGTATCACGCGCTGACAAGCGCGACTGAGACAGAGCAAACACAGTGATAATGCTTGTCTCCTCTAAAAACAGCTTGGATATCGCGTGATGTTCTGAACGTGTATAATATGTTTGCGGCAGATAGACGCGAGCCGTTTTCTGTATGTTCTAAACCAAAAGGTTCAGTTAAAGCGAAACGACCACGATGTGTGGACGTCTCTCCCTTTTGGCGCTTTGCTTTCGTGTCTGTCGCCTGGCAACAGACGTACACAAAACATCGGCTTGATGGCGCAAGCGTACCGGGGTTCAGAAGGAAAAAAGACAGTGTGAACACAAACCAACCAAGCAGGTGGCAAGGGGGGACAATCGAACTTGGGTACGGTCCAGGCAATTGAACCAAGTGTGAAAGCACCATTAGTTTCAGGCTTGGACTATATACACTATGAAATACTATTGACCTTATTGTCCATGTACGAGTGGGCGCAGCCATTGGAATCTTTTTTGGCTCGAGACTTCTGGTCTCATTAACTTCCATTTATTTTTAGACGTTAAAAACAGCTTGTTATGCTGCTTGATGTTGCAAACTGATATTTTCTTTTTATATGATTCTGTTTTGTCTGTAAAATCATGCTTACACTTGTTTGTAGAGCAAGTAGTTTGACAGTTTTCTGCCGTTTATTTTTCCTAGTCATTTCTCACATAGGCAGCTGAATCGGAAGTTCTAAAACAATCGCAAAAAAAACATTTGTTCACAAGTGTTACATGGAATCCGCTGTTTGAAGAGAATGAAGCAGTCATATTTTTAAAAATCTAATCTGCAGTTTATTAGGACTGGCAAGAAAACATTTTGTACTCAAAACCTAAGATCATCAGGAACAAAGTTTAAAGCTTATGCAGTGTGCTCTACTGTTTTATGAAGAAGCTCAGCAGCAAAGAGCAGGTGGTATTTAGCGGCTATGCAACCAAATGTGCATTCTGACTAGAGCAATCCAGTCAAGTACATTTTCGACCACCTCTGAATGCGGTCGAAAATGAACAAGCTCAAAACGTTTCACACTCCATTCACACCTGTTCACTTGTGATTGGATCAACGAAATCTTAATCATACAACAAATCTTAATACCAGGTGCAAACAGGGCCAAAAAAGTTGTTACCTCGCCAAGCCTATTTAGGATTACCCCCAATGAAGCAACAGGAAATACTCCTCTTTAAGGTCCCTTTTTAAAAATCCGCCATTAGCGTTTTGTTTTGTCACCACTCTGCCAGTGAGAGTGTTTGAGCTCAAGTGCATCAAATGAAAAGCACATTAGAACCGTCTTGAAGGGGGCAGGGCATGTCAGATACTACAGAGCATTTGATCAGTTCTGATAGGATGAGAAACTGTAGTTTCAGGTGATTAGGCGTGGGACGATAACCGTTTTCAAGGGATACCACGGTTTGGAAAAGTCAAGGTTTTAAAACCGCCAAAATCTTCTGTAATACCGTTCCTAAGGTATGGGTACAATTTTATATCTAAATTTTTTTTTGTTTTTTAGGACAACAGTATCTCCAGCAGAAAAGATCTCCAAAGATGCTGTTTTCAATTGCAAAGAAATCTGTGTTTTTGAAAATGATGAAGACAGCAGAAGTCAATGATTCATTGTAATTATTTAGCCGGACATGTTTACTGCTTCAAAATATTACAAATCTTTCAAAAATAAAATATATAGTGTTCAAAGGGGAAAAAGTTTTAGTTTTTTACTCATTCATTCATTCATTTTCTTTTCGGCTTAGTCTCTTTATTAATCCGGGGTCGCCACAGTGGAATGATCCGCCAACTTATCCAGCATATTTTTACGCAGCGGATGCCCTTCCAGCCACAACCCATCTCTGGGAAACATCCACACATTCTCATTCACACTCATACAGTATGGACAATTTAGCTTACCCAATTCACCTGTACCGCATGTCTTTGGACTTGTGGGGGAAACCGGAGCACTCGGAGGAAACGCACGCAACCACGGGGAGAACATGCAAACTCCACACAGAAATGCCAACTGACCCAGCCGAGGCTCGAACCAGCGACCTTCTTGCTGTGAGGCGAATGTGCTACCCACTAGGCCACCGTGGCGCCCTGTTTTTTACTCAGACATTTAAAAATAATATATTTTAGAGCAGTAATCACAATACCGTGATATTTTTATCCAAGGTTATCATACCGTCAGAATCTTTTACCGGCCCATGCCTACAGGTGATGTGAATGAAACCTTTGATCCATTTGGACGGAAGTGATAAACTACAAGCTTTACATGTTTATATCAGTTTTATGTCTTCTAAATGCAAATTCTGTCACTGTTTTGGAGCACATTAGATTAGATATCCTTAAAACGAATAATACTTAAAAACTTTTTTTTTATTTCATGGGACCATTAAAGATGCACCAAGCAATATTTAGTGTCATACAGAGCTACAAAATCCTTGCAGCGAATCAGCCATAAGGGACAGTGTAATGATAAGGGAGATCTCAAAAAGGGTCCAATTGGGGAACGGGCGTGTTTGTTTTGGCGCTTTCAAATCTCAACTTTGTTTTGTAAAAATTGCTCTGTGCACCTTTAAAACAGTTTGACCACATTTAACACTGAACTGAGCATGAGGAGACTTTTCACGTAAAGAAACTACCATCACCTCTAGACTGGAATACCTATGAAACTAATGTTCCCACTGAGACTGCAAATAGATTTCTAACTTTTAATCTTCAATTATTGCCTGAGGCGTCGACTGGCTATAACATCCGTCATGTTTATCTGACCCAAAATGGTAATTCCACAAATGGCCGGACATCATTCACACAACAGCCAGCAGCTTTCACAGATCTGCATTCTGATGCATTGAATTTTGTTTTTTTTCCAGATTTTAGTCTCCAGAGTTGCTTTGTAATGACACAAACAGGAAGCAGATGTGCGAGGCTTCCTCTTGTTGCTGCCAAACACCATCGGTGCTGGAACAAGGAGAGGTTCGTTTGGTTAAATGTGCAGTTTTCTCCTCTCAGCTGCAAATTAAATTTATTATAACAGTGTTTATGCTTTTCAAATGTGCCGTTTCAAAATAAATGGAGGGAAATGTCAAGGCTTTTATATTCTCACTGAATTGAACAAAAGATAGTGAAAGCGTTTCAGCAGTGACACATATTTATTGAGTTAATAGCTGTATCTCCATGATGACATGTGACCCACACATCACCCGCTGATGACAATGTAGCAATTGCACAATTTTAGTGTCACAGCATCCTCACAATTACCCAGGCAAAAGATAGAGCACAAATAGAAGCTCTCAAAAACTTTTTCTCATTAGAAACGGCTAATAAAAGTAATATGGACCACATTGACAGTCCAATAGAGAAATAAAATGAAGCATGAATGTGACTTTCTTCACTTTTTCATATACATACAGTACATGTCACTTAAATTACATGCTTACAGTTTCAAAAGGAAGGTAAAGTTAAATGCAATTAAAGGCTTTTGAATCTTCTAACAGGAAGGTTCCAGTCACGGTCACTTACAGACCCATCACAGATACTGTATATGGCGTATCATATGCGCAAGTGAGTCCCGAAGCTCATACAGTTATTCAAAGTATGCACAATTCCCTGCAGTCTTTCTCTGTACATATATAGCATTTTTGTATTGGTTTTATTATAATATATGTAAATTGATACTATAAAAATGAATGGTAAATTAATTCAAACATTCAAATTAAAGCGACACAATTTAAATGTTATATATTGTGATCTTTATTCAAACCTTAAACCCCTATATACATACACACACACACACACATATCTATAGCGCAATACAAAAATTAATTGTGATTAATCTAATTCAAAACAACAGTTAGTTACATAATTTATGTGTGTGTGCAATGTATATTTATTATGCATTTAGAAATACACAGTTGTATGCTTTGCAATATAGAATTTAGATGTATATGGTACAAATTATTTATAAATTTAAATACCTATGTAACAAAGTTGTTTTGTATAGTTTTGTTCCTATGTATATGTGTTTATACAACAGTTCTGTCTGGTTCTCAAATATGATTGGCTCATAGCGATATTCTGTAATATCAGAACTCGTACCGCCTCTTCACTCTTCTGTATTACTCTGCCCACATAGACTGACAGCATACTGACAGCAAACTCACTACAGTTTGATAAATATTGCTGCTGTTGGACAACATAATGTACTTTTGAGGCTTTTTAAGGCATGAATGTAGTTGTTTAGATTGCAACTATGCAGCTTATATATAAGAATAGTGCCTATTTTAAATATTTATCATTTCTGAGAGACAGCGCGCCGGTGATCCATCCACAAGATGGCGACAGAATAAGCCTTTAGAAGAGAAAAACAGGATAATTTTAACTACATCTGATCAAATCATTATAAGAGGCAAGTGACTTTCTAATTATTTTGTATATTGTAGGGCTGTATTTGTACTGTATAATTGTAGTGTATTGAGTGTGAGATGGGAATCACATAACAGGAATGTGTGTATTTTTTGTTGGCCACTCTTTGTATAACCCTGAGAAACTTTTTGGTTGGCCATATGTTTGTTTCTAATGAGCCTAGTGTTTTTGTTATTGCGAACTAGTTCAGTAAAAAGAAAGAAGAAATGCCCGCATTTGCTTAGCATTTTTTCTTATCGCAAATACAACAGTAATCTGGTAGTGTTTGCGCTGATTTGGCTTTTTCAGAGTTAATTATTGTGATCTCCCGGCTGTAACAGAGAAACACTGGAAAATCTCTGTAGACTGATGGCATTTCATGCCGTTCAGCCATATAATCTTAAAACGTCAGCAAAATCAACTGTTTTGTCATCACTTTAGACATTACGCTAGAGAATCATTCAAATACTAGCTCTAAAGTGACGCTTGTAAACAGCAACAGATTTTGTTGTTATATATATATATACACCCAAATGATTATGCAGCTGTTGTATAAACGCAGTATCACACTCGTAGCGAAATGGCTGTATATTGTCACTGGTGGGACACTAAGGCACTCGTTCTGTGCCGATATACAGCCATATAGCACTGCTGCGATTGTGATATTGCTCATGCATCACATACACATAATAAAAATATAAACAAATATCTTATGTCAAAAACTTTTATTTTGGATGCGATTAATCCTTGGCTAGCACTTATATAAATGATTTATTTTATTTAATATTCTATTCAAAGAAGCAAAAAGTCATGTTTCTTTATTTATCCAGAACGTGCAGCTCTAATTAAAATAATTGTCTCAAAAGAACAGCCACAAAATATTTTCAAGTTGAATGTTACATGTAAATGCCTATTAACCTCTCTGTTTAAAGATATTTACTTTTTTGGTTGTTGCCATGCCAATGCAGATTTAAAAAAAATCAACTGCATAAATTAAGCAAACTCATTTTCATTATTAAAAATATATATTTCTGCATTCTCTTCATATTTTCAGCTTTTAAATTCTCTGCAAATTGTCCCCATTTACTTCCATTCTACCTGCCCTGTTTATATCTGGTTTTCAGATCACAATAGAGGAGTGAGACAAACTGGCATTCACAACTTATGTTCTATATTTTGTCTACTTTCCTGATTTCTTAACTCTTCTGAAGTATACCTCTTAAAGTACTATGATTTTAAAAATGTCTAAAAACATGACATTATGTTATTCTGACCAATTGTTATTTAACTCACAGCAGTCAGATTTAAGTTCAGAAGAATTGTCATTAGTAATTTGCAGAACAAAAAAATGTCAAAAACGTGACGTGGAACAATGGTTTGATATAATAGAACAGTTTCAGAACATTAGAATATAAAGGGAATAAATTGTTACAACATTCAAATTGTCACAATAATTTCTAAAAGGTATTTAACTGGAAAAAATACACCATGTATGACAAAGCCCCCCAAAAATACAATTTCATTCAATTTTCACCTTCAGAGCAAGGCCCAATCCCTATTCTACTCCTTAGCCCTTCCCCTTACCCCTACCCCTCATTTTGCGCGTTCACATCAAGGGGTAGTGGTGTCCCAATTTTCTTTAGCTTGAAGAGGTAGGGCTAAGGGCAAGGGGTATACACACCTTCGAACAAAGATTTTTTGGGACCACACTTAAAACGGAGGGGTAAGAATATTTCCCAGAATACACCTGTCACAGCGGCAGGATAGCTGAACCCGGAAGTAAGGAGATCAACAAACTAGTATTTTTTGTTACTATTACGAAGTTTTACGACAAACAAACATATGTTTTAATATACTCATATCCGTGTTCGTGTTTTACTGTCATGCTTTAAAAAAAAAAAAAAAAAAGATCTGTTTTGCGATCTTTAATCCATAATCATAACTCATGTACAGCGGTCTCACAACATTCTAACACACGATGACACTGGAATACCCTGTCAGAAATATCTAGTGGCTGGGAATGAGCTTTTTTACAGTGTCTGCTGTAATGTTAATGTTGTTTTTGTGTGTTTACATAGATAAATATGGCCACTGTGTAAATACACAGTATAGTTACGATCTTATTGCCACATTAGATCGTTATGATAACATAATATATGCCTTCAGTGATTTCCTGAAGATAAACACCAAAAAATTCCACAAGTGGAAAAACTACAGCAGTCATGATCGTCTGATCTCATATGAAGCAAGAGTTTGTGATGACATATGATGACGTGTGCAGGTGTTGAAGTGCTGTCCCAATTCTTAGGGGTAAGTTTTGAAGCCCTTCCCCTTAACCCTCAGTTGTAAGGGCCAAGGGGAAGGGGTAGTGGTACAAAAATAGAATTGGGATTGGGCCCAAGTATTTCTACGAGCAATAAATCATCCCTAGTTTAAGCATTCTGTATTACAGTCTAGGTGGTCTAAAGGGAACAATCTTAAATAGTTCCAGACCCCTTTTGCACCTATATTTACAAAAAACAGATCTTCATTCTTGGTATAAGCACTAAAATCCGCTTAATTGTACAGTACATTATAAGCAACATCTTGCCAAAAATACTACCAGAGCTCCAGGATAAATTCTTGCCTTTTTTTAAGGCATTATGCAAAAAAAAAAGCAAAAGCAAAATACTGTCGTTTATCTGATGTTCAATGCTTCACTGGATCAGTTGTTTACATGACCATTAAATGGCATGATGAGAAGTGTTCAAATTCAATACAGAGCAACAACTTAAACTAGTTTAAAAACAAATGGGATGGCACTGTCATTCTTCAAAACTCTGACAAATAGCTGAAAACTGTGCAACAATGATCAAATTAATTGCATTTCACTGCTGTTATGCATTCATACAGGGAAAACAAAACATTATACTCCTGACTAATGATTGAGTTTAAAGGCCCGTTACCACCAAGCACAAAAAAATGATAAAGATTCTAAAAATTGTTCTAAATGTAAAACAACAACAGAGTTCAGGCCACAACTATAATGAAAAAGTTGTAGAGAAACGGTATTGTTGTGATCACTCTCAGAACATTTTTTTTTTCCAGCTAAAAAAACAACACTGACAGCTAGTGAGAATCCTTTAGAATATAAAAAGGCTGACACAATTGAAAGCTACAGACAACAACTGGAGAAGCACTGCTTGATGTTAAGAATATAAGATGTTAAAGATAATGACTATTTAGAAAACTATTGGTTACATCATGAGAAATAATGACAAAATAATAAGAAACAAGCCAGCCTGGCAAATTGAAGCATAAAATATAACTAGGTTATTTCAGGTATCCAGTGGTGTTTTCAGCATTTTTGTGTTCTGTCAATTCAATTCATTTAAATTCAGTTCCGTTCAGTTCAATTCAATTCAATTCATCTTTATTTCTATAACATTTTAGAATGTAGATTGTGTCGAAGCAGCTTAACGTAGATTAAGTTCTTCGAATAAATTGAAACTACCTCAGTCCAGTTTTCACAGCTGAAGTTCAGTTTAGTTCAGTCAGTGTAAATGTAACGTGAAAGTAAAGGTAAATGTCACTGCTGAAAGCCAAAACATTGAAGAGCAAATCCAACAATGTGCACCTCCACAAGTCCCAAACCAAGCAAGCAGAGTGGTGACAACAGCGAGGGACAAACTTCACCAACTGCCATCCCTAGGGAAAAATAGTTTGTTGTTTTATTTTACTACACTGATAACGATAGCTAAATTCGTTTGATTAGATTAATAAACTTGTAATTAAAGATTCACTGGCCAGATGTGCTTGTTACTAAAGGGATAATGCCAAATAAAAAGCAAAATCTAAAAGTAAACCGATTTTTATCACTTGTTAAAGTGGATGCAAATATATTTATTGTTATATTTACATTTATACTGTTGTTATCATGCTTGGTTTGCAGTTATCATACTGTAGTTATCATGCCTTAACATACTCAAACCACAATGTCCTACAATCCCCAAGAATTTTTATTTTAAAATAGTTCTGAATTACATAAACACCTTACAGAGCATTAGTTTGCTTTGTGCGCAGGCACTTTTTGTGTTTCTAAAGGCTGCAGACTGAGAGTGGGAGCTGAATGTGAACCGGCCCAAAGGGCAGCAGAGAGAACCGCGGCGCTCCAGAGAGACCCAGAAAAGCCATAATGGAGGACAAATTGAGCATGTAAGTAGCAGTGAGCTCTGTGGTCAACTAAGGATCAGAGCAGCCGACTCTTAAACCCTGTGCTCTCAGTATATCTGCTCAGAATCTGTGCTCTTTCGCTCTCTGATAAACTATTCAGCTGATCTGCGGTTTCTGTTTGCCATGTTGCGAAATTGTAAGGGGAGAGCTGTGTTTTTTTTTACCAGGTGTTTGGAACAAACTGCGCCCATTAGGTTGGACACAGATAACTTATGATGAAGGGCAAGGGGCTGAAAACTACAACCTGCTATCTAACACACACTTCAACTGTATAACACGATACAATTATTCCAGTTTCCTAGCAACAAGTGCCTTGCGATAATCAACATACAGTACAATAGTCTTCACCTGGTTTGGCATTTGGACTGTTTATGGGATATTGCATAAGCCTCAGCATGAGTCTCATTAAGTGTAAGTCAATAACAGTTTGAGGAGGGAAAGCTGAACAGTTTGACATCTGTGTGTTTATACCTGCTTTGAAACACTGTAGATTCCCCTGCAGGAAACTCAGCAGGTCGGGTGGAGGCAAGGCGGCTTTCGCTCGCTCTGGTTAAAGATTATATGCTCAATGTTTGTGCCCAGGAGAAACAGGCTTGGCCTCATGGAGGGATGAAGCCAAAATAGATTAGAAATGGTTAATAAGCACACACATAAAAAAGACAGTTACACAAAGAGGGGAAATAGAGGTTGCCAAAAAGAAGGATTTGATGTGCCGTCTTCAAAAACAGAAGAATAGCATGTAGGTTTGTTTTCAAAGCCTTTTCCACTTTAATTTGTGGTACTGTCAGGATCAAACTAACAAGGCTGGACTTACCATCATTTCGAAGGTAGGGTGAAAAATGTCAAAATAAAGGGCTGAGCTGTGGAAAGCTCACTTGGACATGTTAAGAAACTTTTAAACAGACTCAGTGTCAAAGAAATCAAAGTTTGAGGTGCACTAAACTGAAACTGCGGCCATTGGGCAAACAAAGCACAGAGAGCATCTTTTTACAGATGTCTTACTTGTGTAAAGCAGAGAGTTTTGACCTGGCAAGCAGTGTCTACAATGCCTGACATGAATAAATAGTAGGTCTATGAGGTTGTCAAAGTAAAAGCGCATGGTTTAACGTTTGAAAGCCTAATAAAT
Source organism: Danio albolineatus (assembly GCA_903798035.1). Lineage (NCBI taxonomy): Eukaryota > Metazoa > Chordata > Actinopteri > Cypriniformes > Danionidae > Danio > Danio albolineatus. Next base: position 2,261,254 of record CAIGQQ010026963.1, read on the forward strand.
GAAAAAACATAATAATAATAATAATAATAATAATAATAATAATAATAATAATAATAATAATAA
>CAIGQQ010026963.1:2261326-2291661 GCA_903798035.1 Danio albolineatus
AATAATAATAATAATAATAATAATAATAATAATAATAATAATAATAAATGTATTTGTATATTTATGCCCTGGATGCCCCTACTAAAATATAATTACAAATAGTTTCTTTAAAGAGATCAGCTTTCTGTTTTTAAATGTGACCTCTTTTGCATGCTTCAGATAAAACAAATAAAAAAAACCAAAAGATATTTTCCCTGAAAACAGCCAAATGCTTTGTAAGTGTGCGTCAGAATTATTCATAAGTGCAATTATAAGCCTCTGTAGGGGAAAAAAATATAACACAAGTACAAATTGAGAGTATTTTTAAACCGTGCAAATCCTCTGCATAATTGCAGCGATAGATGAATTTAACCATAGCCTTGTGAATCCAGGGCAGAACTTGGATGCTGGATCCTCGATAGCTGAGAATATTATAGGATTGGAGCCTGTTAAGTAACAAAAATATGGGTCTGCCGTGTTAGTAAACTCATCTGGAAGCTGGCGGTAATAATCTCCAAGGGTGCATTGCTCTCTCATGAAGGTAATACAGTTTGTAAACTTTCAGCAGGTTCAGTTCAAGAGCCATTTGAGCAAAACACGTTCTTTTGAGAAAAAAAAAAAAAGAGATTTTTTTTGGTAATTTTTTATTACATCTTTACACATCTTTTATTACAACGACAATAATAATAATAATAATAATGGTCCCACTTTATATTAAGTGTCGCTTATACCTGTGAACTTACATGGTAATTAGATGTGTAAGTATTATGTAACTACAGTGTATGTACACACTGGTACATAGTATTTACTTGCGTAATACTGGTGTAACTACACTCATGTAACAACCCACTGAATTGTATTTGTAAGTACAAATGTGTGACAGGACATTGGTAACAACACTAGGAAAGTACACATCTGTAACAAGAGTTATGTAAGTGCATTGTGTAACAACAATGTACTTGCAGATGTTTTCCTACTTCCACAGCTGTTTGAAGATCATGTACTTGTGAACACTGTATGGCAGAACTAATGCTGCATTTGAAGCTTTCACCTTGTGATACCAGTGTAATTACATGGTAAATCCACAGGAACTGTCCACTCAATATAAAGTGTAAAATGGTCACTAATTACTGTGTAACTTGTAGAAATATCTTCTATGCAACACTTTAATAACAGTGTAGTTACATGGTAACTCCACAGAAACGGTCCACAATATAAAGTTTAAAATAAGATTCATTTTCGTTTCGGCCCAGTGCCTTTATTAATCTGGGGTCGCCACAGCGGAATGAACCGCCAACTTATCCAGCGTATGTTTTACACAGCAAATGCCCTTCCTGCAACCCATCTAAGCCGAAAAGAAAATGAATGAATGTATGAAAAAAGTAATTTGTGACCATTTTACACTTTATTTTAAGTGGACAGTTCCTGTGGATTTACCCTGTAATTACACTGGTATCACAAGGTAAAACCTTCTAATGCAGTAATAGTTCTGCCATACAGTGTTCACAAGTACATGATCTGCAAACAGCTGTGGAAGTGGGAAAACATCTGCAAGTACATATTGTTGTTACACAATGCACTTAAATAACTCTTGTTACAGATGTGTACTTTCCTAGTGTTGTTACCAATGTCCTGTTACACATTTGTACTTGCACATACTATTCGGTGGGTTGTTACATGAGTGTAGTTACACCAGTATTACACAAGTAAATGTACCCGTGTGTACATACACTGTAGTTACATACTACTTACACATCTAATTACCATGTAAGTTCACAGGTATAAGCGACACTTAATATAAAGTGGGACCATAATAATAATAATAATAATAATAATAATAATAATAATAATAACTTAAAAACCACATACTTTGTCTTCGCCATGATGACAGTGCATTTTACTTGTCATTTTGCAAGCTTAAAGTTCAATTTAAAGGCTTAACTACATTTCGAGATTAACTAGGCAATTTAAAGTTAATTATGCAAGTCATTGGACAACAGTCGCTCGTTTTGTAGACAATTGGGGAAAAATAATATTAATACTATTGATCTTAAAGTACAGTATCGACAATGAACAATATCGATTTTGTGGTAAACAATCTGTGCATGTCCTTAAAAAATAGCTATAAAATAATAAATAAATAATAATAAAAAATATAATAAAATCTTTAATTGAAATCTGAAAATGCACTTCTCGTTTCTTTTCAGTTAACTTGTGAGATTACTGTCTGAGGTACTGGCCGTGGTTAACATATCTAGGCACGTCCCTCCAACTACGTTTTGACAGCATTATAATAACTAACAGAAATGGTGAGGAGGAGGTGTCTGTTGTAACAACTCTCCTGAAATCCTTTTCTTGATTGCCTACTTTACTACATTTAATCAGCTCACAGTTGAAAACCCAAACCGCGCCCACTGTGTTCTCATTTAATATTACTTTCTCTATGAACTGTGTCACCAGAGTTGAGATTATCGCATTACAAGTAACGCGAGTTACATAATAATATTACTTTTCTAAGTAACGAGTAAAGAAACGCATTACTTTAAAAATTAAGTAACAATATTTGAATTACTTTTTTAAAAATGTAACTCGAGTTACATTTTAGATTAAATAATACGCTTTTAAAAATACTTTGCTGAATTAAAATGAGTGCAATCACATTGAATCACACTCGATGAGAAAATGAGCTCCCCGCAGGTACAGACAAAAACTAAAATGGCAGAGCCTTACATTTCTGTAATGGAAGTATTCTCATTTATTTGGACACATGGAAGAAAAGGGGACAGTCTCAATGGACAGAGATTTTACTGAATTAATCAGACAAAAATAGAGCAAAGTAGCAAACACATTGCTTTCAACTTTCATTAGTCTGGATATATGTCATGTCAGGAAGTTTTGGGAAGGTAACATCAATCTAACTTCTTTGTTAGTTTAATTTTAAAGGTAAATAAAGTTGTGGGTTATACAGTGTGTTAGTAAATGCAGAGCTATGAAAGAGATTCTGTAATAGATCAAGCCTCAGGCAGGAATGAAAAAGTAACTCAGTAACGCATTACTTTCCATAAAAAGTAACTAAGTAATGCAACTAGTTACTTTTTTATGGAGTAACTCAATATTGTAATGCATTACACTCTTAAAACAAACGGTTCTATATAGAACCAAAAATGGTTCTATCAAGCGCTTCATATATGGAACCCCAAAAAGGTTCTATATAGAACCATTTTAAGGGTTCATTAAATAGAACCCCAAATGGTTCTTTGAATTCAAGTTAGATGGTTCTATTTAGAACCATTTATGGGTTCTTTTTATTTATTATTGAATTATTGTTACTTATTAATTAATAAAAAATAAAACCAATCCAGACAATTCAAATTGTTTAAATTTATTCTATTCATTATACAAAATATTTTTTTAAATAATATTTAAAATTGCACCTCTGCATACTTTGCATTGGACAGCAGATCTACCTTAACAGTTTAATGGCATTCAACACTGTAATTGTAATGATTTCACTTTTATAAGCTTTTTTACTGTTTGAGCAAATACAGAGCTTAACTTTCAAACATCTCTAAAAGGAAGAGAAATATATCACAATGCAGATAGAAACAATACACAAACAATCAAAACATCTATTAAATAACACTACAATTTCAAAAAGTTGATGGTACCTGCATGTATTGGTCATCACAACATCTATTTTTATACATAATTTAATGAAAACATTACAAAAACATTGCAAAATGATTAGACAAAACACTGCAAACAGCCATTCCACAACCTGTAGCATGTCCATGTCTGTCAGCCTCGCTTATAATGTAAATAGTTTTGTCCATGGGTGGCACAGTGGCTCACTGGTTAGAACTGTCACCTCACATCAAGCAGGTCACTGGTTCGAGTCCCGACTGGGCCAGTTGGCATTTCTGTGTGGAGTTTGCAAATTCTCCCAGTGCTCATGTGGGTTTCCTCTGGGTGCTCCGGTTGCCCCCACAGTCCAAAAGCATGTATGGGTGTTTCCAAGTGCTGGGTTGTGGCTGGAAAGGGCAGATTAGTTGGTGATTCATTCCACTGTGGTGCCTCTGATAAATGAGGAAGTTGAAGAATAGCGAGTGAGTGTTGTCCATTGTAATGCTGAAACTTCAAGTCTTGGTGGAATCAGGAGAGCTGTTGAATCCTGGTTGGTGTAGGACCTTTGGATTTCTGTAAAACAATATTTTAATGTTGAGTACTTTTAACCAATTAACATAAGTCATCAAATAGAATTACAGTTATAATTAATACAATTAAAGTGTGTGTGTGTGTGTGTGTGTGTGTGTGTGTGTGTGTGTGTGTGATTGGGGCAAATAGTATGTAGTATAGGGAGTAGTTACCTTTTGCGGTTTCCTCTGCTGGTCATGGAGCACTTCCTTCTTTCCTTTCCTTTTTGGCCCATTTTTTTTAAAGATGTTTCTGTATTTCTCACCAAGTTTTCTATGCAGCATCCTAAATGCAAAATTAAAAAAATTACTTCATGTGTAAGTTTCCAAATGACACATTTTCAGCAAAACAAGTTTCTTAAAGTCATCATCGACGCAAAACTATTTGGTACACAAATGTAACAGTGTTTACTCACAAGCTCTGGCACTCCAAGAAGAAGAAACTGCTCCATTAGTTCTGCAAACCCCTCCATAATCTGTGCTCTGGAAAAGGGTGTTCATTTGGTTCTTGACTTATGAGTATCTGGTGTCGCATTCCAGGTCCATCACAATCTGAGGTAGGAAGACAGCATTTTAGAGTGTGGAAATATGAATTTAAACCACAGAATTAATCTACCTTTGACATAAAATGTATATAACTGAACTTGCCTTGTGTTAAGTTCCTCAGAGTACAGTTCACTTCCTTTTCATCCCATTATTGTTTCATTTGCGAGATGATTGATGAGCTCACCACTGAAATCCTTTAATTTTTAAATTTGTTTTGAAGACATCGCAACAAGGTATCCTGTAGGCAAATTTACACTTTATTTTAAAACATATTTTTTCTTTGCAGGACTTTTTAATAAGCAATGAACTTAATATTCTCACTGTATTAAAACAGCAGCAATAAGTAAGAACATTTTTGTGATAAATATACTATTTCAGTACACAACAACCAAGTCTGAAATATGCATGTTATAAAATACAATATTTACCAGGTGTCCTTGTTGATGACAATTGTGTCATAATTATGGATGCAACGCATGTCCTTCTTTAAGCTGGGATCCTTCCTCTTCAAAGCTACTTGTGTCCTGCAGCCCAGGTTACAATACAATGTTAAAGTCTTTTATAATATTCATTTCATTATACTTAATACAGTTTGTTTAGAATTAAAAGCAATAATACATACCGAGCACAAGATTTATGATGCAGTTCAGTTTCCAGGCTGTTTGAATAAAAGAAAGATATACATTAAAATATTAATTTTAAACTTATTTAGCACAATATATACATATATGTAGCCTATATTTAACAAGGTTCAACATTTCACAATACATTTAGCCTGCATGTTTGTTTGTCCTTCATAAATAACACCTGATCTTTTATCTATAGATTATTAAAATATGTTTTGGATTTAAAGGATTTCAATAATACACTTAGACGCATAGACTCGGGCGGGCGCGTGCATAGACTCGGGCGGGCACGAGCGTTGCACTACCTTGCCGTTTTAATGCAGACTAGCCGGCATGTACACTACTTTATAGAGTTTAGCCCGAGTTAAACTCGGCTAAACTCACACACGAACAAGCTGGAAGTACTGTTTGTTCAAGGTTGAAGATAAAAACTGCACGAAAGCGGAAATTGGCTCATAATATTAAGTTACCGTTAAAAGAGCGTGCACGCGCTTCACGCTCCCTCTCGGAGCTCGCCATTAGGTAACGCACCTGTTTTATTGTTATTGATGTTTTAATTAATACTGACAAACAAATAAAGCAAAATTGTAACTTATTTTGAACAAAAAGCAGAGCAAAGTCAGCTTGACACAGATTCCTGAACTGAAGGCTGTCGGTCGACGCCATCAGTAACTTACAAGCACAGTTATCCTTATTAACGTATACCCCATATTCAGTCTGTGTCACCATATAAGACAAGGGAAGAGAAACATTACCTCGTAATACAAAATATTTCATTATTATAATTTTAAAAGAGTAATAACGTACCTGAATGACACAGCTGCAAAAGCTGAGTTCTCCTTTTCAAAAATTAACCGTCACTCTCTCTCGAGGCTCTTCATCACCAGTCCACCAATGAATGACGTCACCAGAGGGCTTTTTCATGATTATTAGTTTAAAACAATTTATTTAACCATAACAACACACTGTACAGTCTGAATAAACTGGTTATTTTATTTATTTCACAAAATAATTCGTCAAAATGTTAAATATTAAGCATTTATGAAATATTAGTTATATGGTAATGTACAAACCTGCATGAAACAAAAATCCCATCATACATTGATTAGGTTTGACCATAGCAGTCATTTTATTAGGTTTTGACTCAAAAAGCTTTGTCTCTCTGTGTTATAGCTTATTATTATTTATAATCTTTACTATATAATTATGTTATAAATCCCACATTATAGAACCATTTTAATCAAAAAGGTTCTTTGCGCTCAAAGGGTTCTAAATAGAACCATTTTTTGGGTAAAAGGTTCTACTGGCCAACTATAGAACCCTAGGGTTCTATATAGAACCTCAAGGAACCTTTTTTTAAGAGTGTACTTTTAAAAGACTGTCTCACAATACAAAAAAGGGGTAGAAGCTTCCAGTTCGTGCAGACTTTAAAAATAGTTGTAAAAACTTCCAAACTAAAAGAGACTTTATACAAAAGAACAAAATATTATAGGAAAAGCTGTAAAAAAATAAATAAATAAAAAAAAAATCACATACAGCATAACATTAAACATCTCACATAAAATGCTCCAATTTTTTTGCATTAATAATTTGGTTTAAAAAAATATTTTAATAATTTTGCCTTCAAATGTCTATATATACTGTATTAAATTACTCAATATGATACAATTTTAATACTGCATTTATTCATGTTATTGTTGTTATTATTTTGTGTTATTAATGTAATATCTCCAAAGTAGTAGTATTAGTACAAATTTTTATTTGCAGTAAACAGTAAATTATGAAATGTGTTAGTTATTATAGTTATAACTACATTAATTACTACTTTATTACTATTGTGATAGTTAATTACTACTACTACCATTATTGTTATTATTATTATTATTATTATTATTATTATTATTATTATTATTATTATCCAAATTAAATTCACTTTAAGAAACCTACTTGCAAAGATACTGTACCTGAAAACTATGCATATGCAAGCGCACTTAATAAAAAAAGCAAAGGGTGCTTTCACTAAATGTTGGCAAAATTGATGTTTGGAAAATTTAACTGATATTCCCAACAGACACACTACACCAAACAATACATACTAGTGGCCTAGGACTTCTGCACAGTACTATAGATTTATTATTAATCTCTCAGCAGGCTCGGTTGAAGAAGAGTTCGAGTCAAGCACACTGTTTTGTGATGGCAAAAAAAGTGAGAGACAGAAGAACATGGAGCAGGGAGGGTATTTACATTCTTCATTTTCTCTCTACAGACGGCGAGATTATTGCCTGCCATTATGACTGCGTTCCAACTGGGAGCAATTTATTTAGATTAAACTTCGCTGTTGTTTCCTTAATGCATTTCAGAAAATATTAAATTGTGTGAGGAAGAGCATGAGCACAAATAGAAGATCGAGAGAGAGAGAGAGAAACCGAGCCGGAATAAGAAAAAAGGTGTGGAACGACGGAGATGGAAAAGAATTATTAGCGTAAATTTGTTTTATGGACTCACAGAGAAATGAAACAATTGTGTGATGATTTCGGCAGTTCAAGATGGAGAGCTTTGACATGCTCTTCTTTCCCTGCACGAAAATCATAATGATCTCAATTACACGGTCATCCGTCAACACAAACTGCTTCATTTTCCTGCTGGTGTCGCGGTCTCTGATGGAAATGTCAACAACCCCTGCGTAGATTTGAAGAAAACCTTCGCTTTGAAATGGAGGAGCAACAAACATGGAGATGATGGAGCTGCTCGACTGCAGTTGCTTCCACTGTGAATAAACGTTCATAAATGTGAGTCCATTACTCTGCTCACTCCTCTGCACGTCACCAGGAGTCCTGTTGCTTAAAGCGTTCGGTTTAATGAAACTTATGAAACAGACATCATAATGGGAATTGCATCATATGTATCAAGGCTGATATATTATGGTTTATTGCGGTGGTTCTCAAACTTTTAAGTACCACCTCAGAAAAAAAATGTCTCTCCAAGTACCACCATAATGACCAATATTGAAATACAGTAGCATAGTAGGCCTAATTAAGCAGCTACAGCACTGCACAGTTCAAAAACGTTGCTGATTAATTCTTTTTATTATGAATATTTATTATTGTCAGCCACTTTAAACATTATAAATAATTTGAACATTAACACTGTACTGTGCTCACAGGTAGAAAAATAAAAGTCAACAATTAAATTAGAATGTGCTTTTAAAGTTGATTAAAAATGGCACTGTATTTGAAAAGTATAAAGAAAACTAAAAAGTATTCTCATAAAGTAGCCTATTTGTCTAGTTCCTTGGACCCAGCCTGATCTCACGAGAAAACGTAAGTATTTTACGTTTTGGCAGTTTGGTGGCTAATTCGTACGAATTCGTACGAGTTCAGTCGTACGAAAATGTACGATTTAAAAAAGGAGGCGTGGTACCCAATCCCACCCCTAAACACAACCGTCACTGGTTGATGAGCAAATCGTACTGAATTGTACAAATTACATTGTACGAATTCATACGAATTAGCCACTTTTTAAAAAATTACGAATTGCCCGTGAGATAGCGTTGTTGGACCTCATAAATATGTTGCATGTATATATGACTTATTTGTATGTCTTTAAATCTAAACATTAACTTGTATATTAAATATATGAATTGGATTTACATATTTAATTCAGAAAATAGATCTGCTTACAGCATGTTAGAGTAGGCTTTGTGTGTCAGAAAAGCAAGTGATTAAACTATACCTTTCAACATTGGGATAGAAAAATGCGGGATACGTCCCCAACAACCGTTACAAATACGGGAAGGAAATTTGCTTCAAATGATAGAATACACAACAAACATTAGAAAACTGAAAATAAAATAAAAGGTTTAACCTATTAAAATCAATTTACGGATCACATCTGTGTAATCAAATGCATCAAAGGGTTAAAAGTGTGTTCATTTTTTAACTTTTATTTATTCTGCAATTGCTCTGAGTACCACTAGAAGGACGCCTGCATACCACTAGTGATACACGTACCACAGTTTGAGAACCACTTGCTTATTGAATTTATTTTCTAAACTGTCAGGCTGATCTCATTAGTATTTGTGTGTAAAGATCACATATGGTTTTGCATTATTCGATAAAAGATAGATGATATGGCTTTGTTGTAATTGGTAATATATAAATCTGCCAAAATATAGTTTATCTATATAGCACATTTCATACACAATCAAGTACTTTACATAAACATTAATATTAAAGGGATAATAAAATAATAATCACAATATGCCAAAATAAATAAAAACAACAAAGAACTAAAATATTTGAAAGATTAAAAACAGATTAAATGTGTTAAACCTGAACTAAAAAAAAGAAAAAGTGGGATCTGGACATGGCACAGTGATCATTTAGTAAAATAAATAAACATTAAACAATACATATGTTTTGATACTAACAATAGACACTAACAATACTAACATTTTTTTTTTAAATCTAGAGATTATATATGGTTATTTAATGCTTTTAACCCCATCCTTATAAACACAAGCAACTTCTCGATTTAATAAAAAGTGAGAAAAATGTGAGCAATTTTAATTTAGAACAATTACTAAACTGTTAAACTAAAATAAAAACATATGCATATATTAGGTAATGGGTAATTTTCATATTTACATTAGTCTGCTATCATTGTTTAAATGTGTATACATTTATAATGATCAGTTTTTTAATTGTATACACATTGTATTGCATTTATTTTATATAAATGAATTAAATAATCTATCTATCTAGGTTACAGATATATTACATTGCAGTTTTTGGTCTATAAGGAAACATTTGTAGCAAATGATCTATAAAAGTTGTTCAAACATACATGTTTAGTTTACTTAAATAAGTAAGTAAATAAATAGGTAAATAAATAAAAAGATTTTTAAAAAACTCTTTTGCAACTATTGTAGTTTTTATTAACAGGTATTTACGGTTTTTAGTTTATTTTACTTAAAGTAATTTTGGTTGGGCATGTATTTTACTTATTTTATTTATTTTATTGCATTCCATTTAGTTTTTGATGTCTACTTCTAAATAGTCTAAATATATTCTTCAAGTTAAGATTTCTCAAAGTTATATTTAATATACTTCATATTAATTACTCCAGGTTTCAGTGTCATACCCTTCGTAAATCATTCAAAAATGAGCCAACCATGTTTATGAAAAACACTCATACATTTTGTCCAGAATAGAAGGTTCAAAAGAAATCATGCATTAGTATGAACTCCCTGTGGTCATCTACAATTTCACACGATTACAGAAAGTGGAAGTTAAACAGTCAGTCTTAAATTTTGAGAGGTCTCCTGCACATACTCAGTTAAGGCCTCAGCTCTGTCAAGGGGGATATTATTTTACTATATCTCAGTGTGACCTCATTAAAGCACATTGGCCAGATCACCTCATGCCAGCTTCTCCTGTGCCTGAGGCTGAGCTTATGCCAGTCTGCCCACTGCACCCGCGGCTCACTGACAGGAAAGGCTCTCAAAATCCACATCGTTCAGATATGTCATCATAACACATCTCAATGAATAAAGATCTGATTATATGTTTTATTTAAACAACTAACTACCATTTCTATTGCATTTGACACACTGATTGTATGAAAACCTACTGTTTGTGCAATCCTGTTGTTTATTGCTCACTTCTGAGCAATAAAGGTTTTGTCCAGTGTAAGCTTTTAAAAAGAGATCTAAATAGAAAAAACAGTGAATGAATGAATGAATGAATGAATGAATGAATGAATGAATGAATGAAAAAGATAATAAAAAATTGTAAACAAAAAAAATTCATACAAACAAGTTGCTGGATTCGGTTGTACAATCAGACTATGTGCATTCAAGTAAAAAAAATGATATGAATGGACATGAAACCCACCAGTCTTTACGAGTTGGAAAACATATTTATTGACAATCATATGACTTAATAAAAAACAAGATAAATAATAAATTGTCTTTTAAAAAAAGCCTTTATTAATAAAATTATTTCAACAGAAAATGTAAATAAATAAATACAATATAATAAATGAGTAAAAAAATTTATGAATGAAAACAACAATTACAAATATAAATAAACAATAAACAATTAAAACAATGAATACAAACATAATATAAATAAACAATAAGTAACTAAAACAATAAATAAATGAAAAACAATTCCAGACATATAAAATATAAATCTAAATAAATAAACAATGAACAAATAATACAATAAATATAAAAAATAATCAATAAAACAATCAATCAATAAATGATTGAATGAATGAATGAAAGAAAAACAATTACAGACATATAAAAAATAAAATAAACAAATAAACAAATACAATAAATATAAGATACAAATAAAACAATAAATGAATGTAAAACAATAACAACAGAAATATAAAATAAAAACAATAAGCTAATAAAACAATGAATTTAAATATACATAATAAACAAATTATATAAATATTATATATTACATAAATATACAATATAAAATATAAATAACACAATACATGTAAAATATAAATAAATATAACAATGAATGAATGAATGAATAGTACATAAATTTACACAAGCGAATAAATAACTATATCTTTTTTTCAAAATAAATAAAAAAGAACTCATAACAACTCTGGCTCTAGGCATGTAATACTTGTGGGGAATTTAGTTTCCAAGGCAACAGAGCATTCCAGGAGAGCTAAAGGGAGGGGTTTATGAGTTGAAATATATATTTTTATGAGATTATATAAATGAAAGGTGGATGAAGAACAGGGGTGTCAGGCTGATTATGTAAAATCTAGCAGGCAGGGTGGTGGGTCATGCTTTCGGAAACATCTGAATTCCCTGGCTGCAATGCTGCGAGCATGTTTGTCTGCTTCAGGAAGTATTTCTCTCGATTTATGAATGTTATATCAGAGCTGAAACACTATTACAGTATTAAAACACACAGCAGCATTATTACAGATGGAGGAAGCATTTGAGGCGCCAGTGTGACTTAACCAACTGTATCTCCAATAACAAACTTGTTCAATAATACAACCATTCATTGCACTTTAAAATTTAGATACAATGCTGGTGCATATAAAACTCAAATAACTCTATAGCAAATAAAGACTGTATTGGTTAAAATCAGGGTGACACCCTGGTCGCCTCACAGCAAGAATGTCGCTGGTTCGAGTTCCGGCTGGGTGAGTTGGCATTTCTGTTCTCCCCGTGTTGGCATGGGTTTCTTCCGGGTGCTCTGGCTTCTCCCACCGTCCAAAGACATTCGGTATAGGTGAATTGAATAAACTAAATTGGCCATAGTGTATGTGTGTGAATAAGTGTGTATGGATGTTTCCCTGTACTGGGTTGCAGCTGGAAGTGCATGTGCAGTGTCAAACATATGCTGGATAAGTTGGTGGTTCATTCCGCGGTAGCGACCCCTGATGAATAAAGGGACTAAGCTGAAAAATGAACGAATGAATGATTGGAATGATGTTAGTTACAGGATTCAGTGATACTGCATCACCGATCAACCTTTTTTTTGTTTGTTTTTTTTTTTTTACTGTGTCCGTTGAAAGAAAGAGATCACAGCTCATGATTTATTAATGTCTTTAAGTTTATTTGGTAACACTTTAGTTTACGTTCCAATTGTCTTAGTTAATGGTTTTTTTAACAGTGACTTTCAAACAGAAATACGAATAAATGAATATCTTTAGAAATTATATTAAGGCAGTAAATGTATGCCTTTAAAACGTTACAATGAAGGGCTGCTTTCAAATTCAGTGAACACAGACGAATGGCTAATGTTAATAACAAAAGAGATTATTATGATCTTGATAATAGTCAGGTCAAAGTTGGTCCAAGAGTCTAGTTCACTAATTTTTGTCAATTTAATTTAAAAAAACTGACAATTTTTTTCTTTTTCGCTCCACTCTCTGTACACCCTAGATATGGTTGTGCGTGAAAATCCCAGTAGATCAGCAGTTTCTGAAATACTCAGACCAGCCCGCCTGGCACCAACAACAATGCCACACTCAAAGTAATTCAAATCACCTTTCTTCTCCATTCTAATGCATGGTTTGAACAGCAGCAGATCGTCTTGATCATGTCTACATGCCTAAATTCATTTTGTTGCTGCCATGTGATGAGCTAATTAGAAATTTGCATTAACAAGCAGTTGGACAGGTGTACCTAATAAAGTGGCTGGTGAGTGTTGTTTTTTAATCTTTCTTTCATGAATATTAATGACTTGTTTACTAACAACATATTCTTCCGAATTTGTCTTTTATCAAACAAAACACAAAACAAAAAAGACATGTTGCTGTGGTTTTAGATGGATAGAAACTTTATTTCAAGCACTGTGGATTATTCTGTATTCCATTTCACTTTAGTTTGTGTCGAACCTGATATATAATTAACGCTGTAAACTAAACAGTACTTGCATCGCATGTACAGTATGCTTTTGAACATTATGCATATATAGAGCGAAAGTGTGTTTACGTTCGCTTCAGAACGGTGCTAATTTACATAATGTGTCTTTCATCTTTCTCACGCTGTGAGAAACAAAGTTGTCACCAGGATCCCAGAAATAAAAAGCGGGAAGACGCATTAACATCAGAGACAGACACCGTGAAACCACTTCTTTCTGATCTCAAGTTAAGTGGCCAGAAACAGACACGACTTCAGGACTCGATTCTAACCGCCAGCGTCTCCAATTAAATGCAAATTATCCACAACACATCACCATATCATTAAAAGTGCTCTCTTTCTTACATCTATTATGAGTTAGTTTCCATTAGAGTCTTGTAAGTGCGACCTACAATCTAAAAAAGATAGCACCCAATTACGAGTCAAATGCGAATAAACCCAACTGTTGAGGTTAATTTTTCAATAGCATTTTTAACCCAAAGGTTATTGGCTAAACTGGGTTAGAACCACCAAGGATTATATATTTTTGTCGCCTAATCAAGAAAAGTTATTTATTAAGTTAATTTGCCGTGTATTGGTCATTTCCCATACAAATGTTCAATTGTGAGTCTGTATCCAAGTCTCCAGATGGTGTTATAGGTCTCTTCCCCGTGGCAGATTCATCCTAAAAGCTGTATTTGTCCTGTACTAGATAAATCTCAGGGCATTTAGGTTGCAATGTCTATGAATACAGCCGCCATTAGTAACCGTCAGAGCTCAGGGTGTGCTTCTGTGTTAACCAGATCTGAGAGCAAATGGATCCAGTCTGAGCTGAGAGCGAATAGAAATGAACAGCAGCTCCTGTAAGGTCAAACTCAGGATTTGGATGCACTTTCCTGTTCACTAGACTTCTATAATGAGATAATATCATCATTCCACGTCCTGGACATGAGTTCCTCCTCATCTTGGCCTCTCTCTGGACCATCTGCTCTACATCTCCAGGCTTGAATGTCACTTGCTTTCATTTTAGTGGGCTGAGAATGACTGAGCTGTCGGACCAGCCAGAAGCCCCTCGTTCTCTCTCTGGACTTCCTTCTTTTCAGGCTACGGTGCTAATTAAATACAGTGGCTTTGGCACAGTTGCCCACTTTCATTTTCCTGCTCTTCATTGTGGCTTTCATAGTTCTCCTGCCACTGACCTACATACAGTATTCAGCTCACCACTATAGGGGACATATTCATTTCTCGATTTTAATCAATTCTCATTTTGGCGACGGAAGTTGCAATGGTATTATCTTCTCTATTATGGTGTATATTAAACAGCTTCTTCACCAGGACAAAAATGTTAGACAGGGTTGGATTTTGTCCATGAGACACTGGCGGGTCCTTTGGACTGCTGCCATTTGGTTCAATAGTGTAATGAGGGTAGTAGGGCTATGTGATTTGGGGAAAATATCTAATTGCCGATATTGTGATTTCAATTTGATTTGAGATTTAAATTTGTAAACAGATGTTATACAAAATATCACGGCATTCAACGTACAGCTGTGGTACTGCAAATGGCAAAAATATTTGTGAGACGGAAGTGTATATCTCCTATCCAGAAATTGGATGAGGTTTTTAAATCCCTCTTTGGTCACAGCATTAAAAGACACCGTGATGTTAGCGAGGTTGTGAGTTACATTGGTTATCTCCTGGTGCCTCTGTGATGTTTTTTCATATGGTGTAACTGTCGCAAACAACTGAAATTGTAATTTTCTGTTGCTTGCTACGAGATTGAGTGTCACTGGCAATACTTTAGTTTATTTTTTAGCAAGACACTCCTCATATAGCTGCCTGTGGTGCTTTTTTAGGTGCTGTTTGTTGTATTTTCTCGTGCTGGCAACAATTCTGCGACAGCTCTTACAAATAGAAGTGTGAACCTACAATGGTCTCACGGTTCGGTTCAGTTACAATTATAATGCCATCGATTTGGTTCAATTCGATTAATTCAATTTAATACACACAGTCAGATTTATGAAATCAAGTACACGCACAGAACAACATGAGCAAATAAAAAAAATTTACATATCCCGCGCACTTTCTGAGCCCTGTCTAGTGAGTTCTTACACACCAATGATTGGTCACATGCTCAACAGAAAGGGCTGCGATTGGTTGTAAAGCGCTGTCTAGCGCTGTTCACCGATGAGTGACACTGATAAACAACAACATCGATAACAGCTGATCCATGATAGATGCTGTGGAGAAAACTCGCCCTCGCCCATGTCTGTATCCAGAAGTATCGCTGTAACAGCCGAGAGGAGAGGAAAAGTAATGCCAGCAGGTCAAAGAACCACAGTGAGAGAGAGATAGAGAAATGGAGTTTACTTTCATTTTTTTTTTAATCGCAGTGAAATAGAGGCTTCTGCTGTTCAGTGTCAGGGAAAGACTGTCCGGCAAACACACACGCAGTTATCTGTGCAGAGTTTCTGTGTTTTTAAGTAGTTGGAGTATTTTAATTACTTGCGCTCATCTCCCTCGCCATGGTAAGCTCCCGCAATATAGTGCATATTACCATATTACTGACATGCTGTATGTCTTTGATATGAATTAGTCTATTAATGCTTCTGAAGTGGCAGATGCCATCTTCCCACTTGTTCAGGCTTTCCTGTTTGTTTGTTTGTTTGTTTGTTTTAATGTCAGCGTTCGGTTGTGCAATTTTGATTGGGCAGAACTAAGGTGTGCTCACTCAGTTGGCTAGTAAGGGCAACTACGCATTTGCTTTGGGTAGGGGAAATTAATATAATAATTATTTCATATCGTAGCCGTTTGCATTTTGCTAATAGCAACATTTCAAATAGCGATTGCGATTTGATTTCGAATAATCACACAGCTCTAGAGGGTAGTGCTACATAACATCAAATTAACATTGAAAATTCAATGACTAATAGAGATTTGCTATACTGTATATGCACTACTGTATATTATATTTTCATGCACTTTTTAGTCAATGTTTTAGTCAAAATATGACTAAATAATTTGACTAATTTGAGTAAATAATATTGTTAGTAGAGGGTTTCCTTCAGAAAAACTAATATATTGTCCTTTATATTGTATATTTCCAAATGAGTCAATGTTGACATCAAATCAATCAAGGTCAGCAATTAATCAAACGTATGCTGAGATATTTACTTTATTCCTAGTGTACGAGCCATTTGAATCTTTTTGGCTCGAGACTTCCGGTCTCATTCCCTTCCATTTATATTTAGACGCCAACTCGTTCTGCTGCTTGATGTTGCAAACTGATATTTTCTTAGAATATTATTCTACTATGACTGTATAGTCATGCAAGTAGTTTGACCATTATCTGCCGTTTATTATTCCTGGTAATTTCTCCCATAGGCAACTGAATCGGTTCTAAAGCCGAGTGCAAAGCCGTGCGCAAAACCGAGTTCAAAAACAAGCACACTTCCCCATTGAAGATTAAGGTCAATGGATTATATTGTCAAATGTTTTGGAACACCCCTCCAAATCATTGATTTCAGGTTTTCCAACCACTTCCAAGGCCACAGCTGAATTCAATCAAGCACCTGGGCATGCAGACTGCTTCTACAAACATTTGTGAAAGAATAGGTTGGTCTTAGCAGCTCAGTGAACTCAAATGTGGTACAGTGATAGGCTGCCACCTGTGCATTAAGTCCATTCATGAAAATTCCTCGTTACTTAATATTCTAAAGCAACTTTTATTGTATTGTAACAAAATGGAAGCAATTTAAACAACAGCCACATAAAAATCACAGAGCAGGGCCAGCGCATGCTGAACTGCAAAGTAAGCCGAAGTAGCCAACTTTCTGCAGTCAATAGCTACAGAACTCCAAATATTGTGTGCCAAATGTCAGATTCTGTTAAGAACGGTGCGTAGAGAGTTTATGGAATGAGTTTTAATGGCAAAGCAGCTGTGAACAGTAACACCGAATCATACAACCTAGACTAAAACATACATTGTACATTGCTCCAGGTACATTTCATTGCACGTTTCAGATAACAGATCCACTAGAGGGCGCTGTATACATTTTGAGTCAAGCATTTCCAATGAGCCTCTGTTGGAATCATAATTTTGTTTTAATTTAATTGAAATTCATTTTAAAAAATTAAGAAAAAAATTGCTAGAATATGTGAAAACAGTTCATAAGAGTTTAAAACAAGTAATTTAGTAAACTAAGCAGCTTATTTATTTCTTAAATATTTCAGTATTTCACAACACGATGTTTTCCATCTTCATCATCATCATCATCATCATCATCATCATCATCATCATCATCATCATCATCAAACATCCCATTCCCATATACTGGCATGTCTAGTCCAATAAATTAAAGCCAATAAATTATCATCAAATTAAAAGTAAATCAAACTAAAATGTTTGTCAGTTTCCATCCATACCCTCTACACCAGTGGTTCTCAAACTTTTTTCACCAAGTACCACCTCAGAAAAAAATTGCCTCTCCAAGTACCACCATAATGACCGGTATTAAAATACAGTAGCGTAGTAGGCCTAATTAAGCAGCGACAGCACTGCACAGTAAAAAAAAAACAGATCAATTCCTTTTATTAAGAATATGTATTATTGTCAGCCACTTTACACATTATAAATAGTTTGAACATTAACTGTGCTTGCAGAGTAAAAAATAACATTACCATTTAAATTAAAATGTGCTTTTAAAAGTGATTTAAAAATGGCACTGTTCTTAAATAATAAAAAGAAAACTGCTGTACTTGTAAAGTATTAATGTATAGTAGCCTATTCATCAAAACCTGCAAATGTTGCTTGGACCTGATGAATATAGGTTATATGTCATATACGTATATACATACATTTTTTATACCTTTTAAGACATATATTGCATGCACATATAACATAACTTTGATATCTATACATTAACTTTTATTTTGATACGATTCGGAATTACATATTTAAATTAGAAATGAGATCTGCTTACTGCTCGTCATTTACAGCAGGCCTGTGTGTGTCAGAAAAGCGAGTGATTAATGCATAAATTCCATAGTCTGTTGATATTCTTGATTCTGATTGGCTGCGGGGTGTGCAACGCTCAGGTAGTTCCAGTCAGTTTTGATCACAGTTCAAAATGAATGCGCTTCTCCCAAATGTTTATGGTTACTATAGCAACTCGCATGTGAAACCGATGAGGACTGTTACTGGCGGAAGGGGAGATCCGCAAAATTAGAAAATACTCTTATTGTCTTATTTGTCCAGCCATGATCGGACTGATGAAATCGTAAAATAATATTAGCATGTATAAACAGCACTGACACATGCTTTCTATCTCTCTGTCTGCCTGCGCGTCGTGCATTAACGCACGGCAAGCCGTTAATTATCCCTTACATACACATACAGTGCTTGAACAATTCATACGTGCAGTATTCCCGAGTTAGTAACTGAAATCCCAACACAACAGGACTGGTCTGCTGAAGGGCTTTACTAGCGCATGTGTATCTCCTCCACAGGACCCTCCGCCAGCGCGCGCGCCTCTTTTTCTTCCTCCGCGCCAAGCAGACTGACTTTTTTTAATGTTTGATGACGCGATGCAGTAAAGTAAACATTCTAAGCACTCCGGTGTACTCGTACGCTTCAGGGAACAGCCAATGCTGTCTGATCACGGTGTTATCGGACGCGTCAAGGGTTTAAAAAGTGTGTTCATTTTATTCTTTTATTATTCAGATATTCTTCCGCGTACCACTGGAAGAAGTCCCGCGTACCACTAGTGGTACGCGTACCACAGTTTGAGAACCACTGCTCTACACAACAACAGCAGGATTCTCATACTTGGCTTTCTTTTCGTTTCTCTTCTAGCACACAAGTCTCCTCAAACTTCTCTTACAAAAAGCACAAACCGGTGTAAATTTTAAGGTAAAAAAAACACACACACACACACACACACATTTAATTACTGATACAATTCAGCACAAGAACAATGGTGCACAGTGTAAAAGTACAGTGCGTCTGACATGAGAGCTGAACTACACGGATATAAGAATTCTAATGGATCCTCTCACCAGCTCTGTTATGGCACTCTAGTGCACTCTTAACAGCACGCTCTCCATTCCTCCCTCGCGTTCACTCATTCGCTCACTTGCTCTCCCTCCATCCTCTCAGGTCTGTGCGGTTTAATTGAGGTCTTGGCAATTAAATAGTGCCCTGGAAGCCACATTCAGCTCACTCGATAGATAGTGGCAGCACATCCTGAGGAAATAAGGGCTTTAACCTGTCCTGTCCCCAACCCTCCTTCTCCCTCAGGAAATTCGGATGTGTCACGAAAAATTTACGCTCTCTCAGTCTGAACCAACAACACCACGACACCAGTCCTTTATCTCAGACTTATCTGGAGATGTAGAGCCATCTTTCACTTGGCTGCAGCAACTCGCCGCTCGGCTGTAATTAGCTGGCAATTCCATTAACGCAAATGAAAGGGTCTATGAGGCTTAATGGCTTCCATATCAATGGCTGGAATAAATATCATCCATCAGAGGCAGGCTTAAGTTTAACAAGCGCATGAACTCAACATCACCTTTGTGGTGAGCAACAGATAAGATGGACTTCATGAATTGAATGTATTTATGCAATTATGAATGGTCTGATGTTTTTTGTCTGTATGAGCAGAATGATATGTGTTCTTATCATTACTCATCCTCATATAATATGAAAATCTGTGATATTTTTTTGCTTGGGCACTTCAAACTTATTTAACTTTTGAATATTCAGACAGTTTTCCCAGAGATGGGTTGCAGCTGGAAGGCCATCCGCTGCGTAAAACAAATGCTGGATAAGTTGGCGGTTCATTCCGCTGTGGCGACCCCAGATTAATAAAGGGACTAAGCCAAAAAGAAAATGAATGAATGAATATTCAGACAGTTGTGTTGGCTATTTTTCATCACAGCACCAAATGCTTCAAGATTTAATAGGTTAAGTCATTTCAAAAACTTTGTCAGAATTGATTGAAATTAAATATTAACTGAAAATGTTCTGATTTTTAATAGGTCTATTGTTCACTTTTGTACAATACTTTACTGTAATGATACTTACTAGGGCTGCACAATACTGGAAAAAACTTGCATTGTGATTTTCACTTTCTGCAATTAATGTTGCGATATTTTACAAGTTAACTTAATTATTCAACTTAATAATTTTCGATTGATTGGGATGATTTTGTAGGGGAGTGCATTTGCATAAAATATAATGAACAATCTACAAGCAGAGATAAAGTAAAGCAAATATAAAAATAAAGGAGTAACTATAAAATATACAGGTACAGAAATAATAAAACAATCAAATGTACATTAAGCTGTATATTCTTCATTGAGTAAATTATTAAGGACTAATCTTTGTAAAAGCTACATAATAGTTCACTTGTTTTAAAAATGCTTTAAACTCGCTTGAAATGTTTACAGAGGCCTTAAAATCACAACTGATGAAAGTTCAATTTTACTTTATGTTAAACTGAAATGATTCCAAAATTATCATGTCTTCTAAACAGTTGTACCTGGTCAACTACAATCCTGACACCACATTGTACGTCCTGCAATGTGACTATTGCAGATTCACACATTGTGGTCTCTATGCTAAACCAGTGTATTGTGCAGCCCTACTTTTTGTATATTTGTTACTGCTGATGTTAATGCATTGATGTTTACTGATAATACGTTATTGTATTGTGTTATATTACTTTTGCAATTTATTTTGCTTGAAACCTTTCCATAATCTGAGCTATCTACACAAAAATAGTTATTTTGTGTTTTTTTACTGGTTAAATACACCTTTTTTGCAGATTATGTCAGTATTGTGATATACGGTTTACTGTGGTAAAAGATTCAGCAATGTTATGCGCTTAGCTGATTACATTTTAAACCATCAAAATACATTTGTTTCTGCTGTATTAGTCAGTAAATTTGAAGTTATAGGGTCCAACCCTATTCCATTTTTTATAATATCAAGCTTGGAATGACTTTAGAGTGAATGAATGCATTTTCATTTTTCAGGTGAGATATTTCTTAAACGTGATGAATTGATGCATACAGCACTGAACTGACAGCTTAACTCTACAGTGTTTCCTGAAGAGTGATGTCTGTTTTTCATCCTAAAGACACGTGTTAACATGTTCAGTTTCATCTTTCTCCCTCTTTTGAAGTCAACATTAAACAGATTCACAGCAAAAGAAGAACATATCGCTTTTTCACTCATGTGCCTAAAACACAAAAACATCTGTTCTGAAGAATGACTTCAGTGTTTTGAAGAATTCAGCGGTACATGCAATGACAACCCGTCTTTGTATCTTTCAAGAGTATGAAAGCTTACACTCACTAGGGCTCAAATATACATATACATATATATATATACATACATAGAAACCTACATATATTTGATCAGTTTTCCTATATTTTGATATGATTTTTAAATGTTATTTATTACAGTGGTAGCAACATCAACATTAAAACCTAGGTATTTGGCAGATACTTCTATCCAGAGACATTATACTGAAGGCAGAGTTTATCTTTCCTTCCATAACCTTTGCATTGTTAGTGCTATGGAGGCTGTTGAAGGAGGAGAGATCAAAAAGATAAAAGAAAACAGTTTGGAGCTTTTAGAATTTAATTTGAACTAATAATGCTCATTACACTGTACACTTATTGTACTATGTACACTCATTGTACTTTGTCACTGTACACAGGACAAACATTGGATCAACAATGGATTAAAAAGTTGAATTTAAATTTAATTGAAAATAAAAATTAAACCAACACAATGTTTGTCTATATTGTACCTAATGTTTGATTATGATAAACCAGCATTTATCAGAGTGTAACATTAATTTAGTTTTGTGTTTTTCTTGTAATAATTATTATTTTTTTATTTCTTTTTAAAGTATTTCTGTTTAAATTTGTCAAGTAACACAATCTGGCAAAGTCAGAGTAATTTACATATCCAAAATAAAAACATTTTCTTTACTTTTAGCAATCACTCATACTGTCAATCAAATAAATAAATAAATTAAATTAAAAAACTCTATTTTATTTCTGTTTTGCTCAATTCAACCATATATTTGAGCATAAGCTGCCAGAAGCATGCATTGGAATAAGGATTGATGAATGGCACCCATGTAAGTTACTTTTCTTTGAGTAACTTGTAGATCTGTGCTGGCTTAAACTGCAAACCTTTAAGCTGCTCAGTTCAGTGATCTATAGTTCATTTAGTTTTCAAAAATATGATAATGTTGTAGTTAAAGTCCAGCATCCCCCACAGGCCATACATACACTGTGGGATTTTGGTCAGATTTGGAGCCAAATTCTGACTTGTGCTACTCTTTGCTGTTTGTCGTGCTGTTCATGTATACGGGAACGGAGATTGGGATTAAGAGCTATGAAGAGAGGAACTTAGTGTTTGTAACAAAACACAAAACAGAAACGGACACACACACTTCCAGGTTCACAGGAGTGCGATGGTGCAATATTATAAGAACATATTACTGAATGCACAGAAACAATTAAACATCGAGGAATCTGTTCATATACTTGAAAGATACAGATCTGGAGCCGTATGTATAAAAATGTAAAGAGAATGTTTAAGAGAGGTCTTAAAATTTGACTTAAGTGTCAAAAAAAATCTTAGTAAGAAGGAGGAGTTTTTTTTAAAGTAGGGGAGTTTTTTTTTAAAGTAGGAGACTTTTATAAAGAATCTAAAAGCAACTTTCAGTAAAGTTTGAGACTAATTCTTAAGTTCTGACTTAAGTGTTGTAACACAAAATGGCTGCCCTTGACCTCTGAATCAGCCTATCAGGAGCCTCCAAAGATTAAGTCACAGCAGCACAACACCATTCACTGATGAACTAATACAATAAAATTATTCAATAATTTAAAATATCATTCAGAAGGAGTTTTGCATTATGTGAAACATATTACAAATAACTAGATGCATTTTACACAATCATGCATTAATTGACTTCATGGACAAATGTGATTCTACTGATAAATCACATAATTGTAAAGTGAACTCACTCTTGTGATGGGCCTATGTCATCACTGGTGCACTACTGCATCTTTCCAGTCGTCAAAAAATGCAGAGTCATTATTACCTTCATTTCTGACTAGATTAGTTACAAATAGAATACCTTCACGATCAAACCTGTATTGTTTACAACTCTGTGTCATCACATAATTGCAACACATTCTCCTCCTCTCTGCTGTCATCTCGTTACTCCTAACTAGATTAAGATGCATCCCAAACACTCCTAAATAATTTAGGAGCTGAGACCAAATCTTAACACTTAATAACCTTTACAAATCACACTTAATCTTAAAGTGTAGAAATAAAAGTTAAAATGAAGACATTCTTAGAATTTTTGACACACTTAAGGGTAAAATTCTACACTGAGCAGCTTTATACATGCAGCCCTTGGTATGAAAAAAATGTAACTGTGGTGGGTTTTAAATTTCACACTCTTTCCCATTAGATGTTGATTTGGATAGCACCATTAAATGAAATAAGAATAAAGGGTGTAAAGTAAAGTCTCTGCTGAACAATCGGACCATAAATATGCAGTGTGAGCACACGAATTGCAAGCATTGGCTTTACATTGCATGCAATCCTCCCATACAGAGTGAGTTGGTACCCCTGAGGAATGAAAATCGCATTATGTTTCGTGTATGTTTCTTTTACTCTGAGAAGAATAGTAACCAATACAGTTTCACTTCATGGATCACAAAGAACCATGGTTTCAACTAAAGACTGTCTTTTAAATTCTATTAAAAAAACAAAGTCATATATCTTGGAAGGTGCATATATATTGAACTGTCCCTTTAAGTGACACTTAAAAATGTCTAAAGTGCCATCTGCAAATAAATGACACCAGGGCTCTCTTCTCAGAACTGCCTTCCCTTTTATGAGGCATTTTGCTATGACTTTGAAGCAGCTGGTGTCAGGGTTTAGAGGAACTGAGCAGAGCATCTCTGATGGTCTCTGCGAGTGTATTACCAATTCAAACAGCCCTGAAGTAATTGTTATTCTCCCTCTGTTTTTCATAGTGTTGTAGTCAATGCCCTCTAGACTATCAGTCAGCCCAGCTCCCAGTTCTCCATGCTTTCCTCCACATCTTTACTGCCACTTCGAATAAGAGTCAATATTACACCCATACCCTTTATGAGGTTCTGTCTGCACCGAGAAAAATGTGTCCTATTAAGACCAAACAAGACCAGGTTGTTTAGACCTAAATCATTTCCTTTGGGCAAAACATTGGTGCCCATAGAAAAGCCAGTCTTCCTTTGAAACAACTTTCCGCTCTATTACAGGCTTCCTAAATTATAACGCAGCGATGTTTCTGAGCCCTCAGAAATCGCTAAACATCTCCACGATACTCTCAACGGAGATCTGCAGGAATTTAGCCCAAGAGAATGAAACAAAGAGATGGATGAATCCTGCCTGGGTCTGAAAACAGCCCTGTGGTCTTATAGCTTCACCGATGATTAATCATCCAGACATGGACAAAAGAAGTACAACTGAACTCATACAACTTCTGCAAACTGATAAACAAATTTGCATACATTACTCCCTGCTGATAAGACTGTCTGGGAAAGGGCAAGTTGATTATCCTGTATTTAACACTGTTGGCTGTATGCTGTGTGATGAAGTGTTAATATGACTGAACTCGCTGTGATCATTTTCACATTGCCCATCACTTCAAGCATTAGTATATAAAAACAGCACAGCTTCAAGGATTTCATCTTCATCCTTTAAAATCAATAGTTGTAAAAAAATTTGATTGATTTACATTTCTGCATTGGATGTTTGTTTACTCAAATCAATGTTTAAAAGTGAATAAAAAGTAAACCTTTTCATTATATAAAGTGATTGTGTAACTCCAAAAAACTTGCGTTAAACCACTGGATTAAATCCAAATTCATATGGATTTATCTCTTGATCTTTTTATGAACATTCTAAAGTGCCAGAGAGTTTTGGGTGAATAAACATTCAATGGAGGGATATATATCTGTCAAATATCATTACAATACATCTGTGATCTAAATATAATTGATTTATAAAAATATTGTTTTTTAGGGTAAATTAACCTCTAAAAAAAGTGTATCAAATTTAAATTTGTATTTATTCGAAACCTTTTAAACATAGCAAAATACACTGTTGTCTGGCTGAACATTTCAGCTGAATATCTGAATAAACACTGAATCACCAATGCTGCTCAACTTAATGTGAATTGACTGTTTTGCTTTAACAATTGTTCAAACGGAGGCAAATCTTACCGTGTAAGTGTTCCGAGATGAGCTCCTTTCTAAAGTTTGGACTTGGATGCATCCGTTTCCATGCAATTTCATTTTCTGTTCTGGTATATGAAACAATGAATCTAAAGAAAAAAGCTGAGGAGGAAGAATTCTAGCATTAAGTAAGGCAGATTAAGTTAGAAACATCTTGTTGGATGTTCTTTGCAGTTTGTCTTTCCCCTCTTCTTATCTCTATTTCCTACCTTGCGCCATGGGCATAGATTTATTTATTTTTGTTGTTAATTTTTCTTTTCTTAATGTTGAACAGAATGTACTATGACATGCTGGTAAATTAAGCATTGACCGCTAAAGGGTTCTTGTTAGAAAACTCATGACTCATGAATTTGATGTTGAACTTTCAGTGACTGCTAATCAAGGGTTAATGGTGGCAGCCAAATGGGAGGTCTACAATACAAATAATGTGCCTGTAATTAGTCAGTATTCCATTAAATAGAAATGTTCCTTCGTGAACAAAAAAATACATTAATTAAGCAATAGAAATGATTAACAGATGGTAAATGTTATATGTGATCATAAATTACCATATAACCATGTCTACTGAAATGTTAAAAACATCCAATAATAATCAGTAATGAATGTGTTCATAAACTGTAGATGGTTAATGAGGGGCTAATGAACAGAATTTCAATGGAAGTCACTCAACTGGCTGTGTCCTACAGACTTTACAATATATGATATAGTATAGGACGCAATACTGTAGTACACACACACACACACACAAATGTGGTTTATGTTTAAACAATTCATTTTCATACAACAGAACTGCATCTGTTATCTGTATCTGCATCTCACTCAAACATCAATGTCACATTAAATTAACAAAGTATTACTCATTGACCTTTTTTAATGTTTATACATTTTATAGATAGTTAAAGTCAGAATTATTAGCCCTCCTTTGATTTTTTTTTTCTCTTTTTTAAATATTTCCCAAATTATGTTTATCAAAGCAAGGAATTTTTCAGTATGTCTCATAATATTTTTTCTTCTAGAGAAAGTCTTATTTGTTTTATTTCGGCTCAAACAAAAGAAGTTTTAAATTTTTTAAAGATCATTTTAAGGTCAAAATTATTAGCCCCAACAGTCTACAGAACAAACCATCATTATACAATAACTTGCCTAATTACCCTAACCTGCCTAGTTAACCTAATTAACCTAGTTAAGCCTTTAAATGTCACTTTAAGCTGTATAGAAGTGTCTTGAAAAATATCTAGTAAAATATTATTTACTGTCATCATGGCAAAGATAAAATAAATCGGCTATTAGAGACGAGTTATTAAAACTATTATGTTTAGAAATGTGCTGAATAGGCATGGGACGATAACCGTTTTCAAGATATACTGTGGTTTGGAAAAAGTCAAGGTTTTCATACCGCCAAAATTTTCTGCTACACCGTTCCTGAGGTATGTGTAAGATTTATTATTTACATTTTTTTCTCGTTTTTTTTTAAGGTGTAAATTGTAAAGATATCTGTGTTTTTTTATCTGTGTCAAAGGAATGGTTTTAAACAAATTCAATGATTCACTTGAATTATTTAGCCTGACATGTTTACTGCTCCAAAGTATTTCAAATGTTTCTCAAAATAAAATATATTGCGTTCAAAGCGGAAAAAGGTTTTGTTTTTTAGCCAGACGTTTAAAAAGAGTGTATTTTAGAGCAGTAATCACAATGCCGTGAAACCATGATATTTTTATCCAAGGTTATCATACCGTCAGAATCTTATACCAGCCCATGCCTAGTGCTAAAACAATCTTCTCTCCGTTAAAAAGAAATTTGAGAAAAAAATTAATAGGTAGAATAATAATAAGGGGGGCTAATAATTCTGACTTCAACAGTATATGAACATTTTGCCTGCATAAGTGTACATAATATTTTAATATAAATAAACATATTTTACTGGCATATGTGTATATATTTTTATACATATATGAAAATACATTTTTTAAATACATGTATGTACATAAGGGCGACAGAGTGGTGCAGTAGGTAGTGCTGTGGCCTCACAGCAAGAAGGTCGCTGGTTCGAGCCTCGGCTGGGTCAGTTGGCATTTCTGTGTGGAGTTTGCATGTTCTCCCTGTGTTTGCGTGGGTTTCCTCCGGGTGCTCCGGTTTCCCCCAGAAGTTCAAAGACATGTGGTATAGGTGAATTGGGTAGGCTAAATTGTCCGTAGTGTATGTGTGAATGAGAATGTATGGATGTTTCCCAGAGATGGGTTGCGGCTGGAAGGGCATCCGCTGCGTAAAACAAATGCTGGATAAGTTGGCGGTTCATTCCACTGTGGCGACCCTGGATTAATAGAGGGACTAAGCCGACAAGAAAATGAATGAATGAATGTATGTACATATTTTACTGCCATTTACAGTATGTGTACATATATTAATGTATACATATATGAACATATATTTTACTTGTGTATATATGTACATATATTTTTTATACATTCATGAACATAAATTACTGGCATGTGTGTGCACATATATTTTATACATATATATTTTTTACTGCATATATGAACATACTGTAGGGCTGCACGATATATCGTTTCATCATTGAAATTGCAACGTGATCATTCACAATAGTCACATCGCAAGAATATGCAATGTTGAGTCTGGATTATAATTTATCATTTGAATGTGTTTTTGAGGCCTGTTGACTGTATTATGATTTCAAAAGCATTGAGGCATATGAAATTGTACCATTTGTAACTTTAATAACGATGAGTTTCATTGAATTTTTTGTATTTTTATAACTGCACCCGAGTACTGTTAGACAGAAAAAAAGCATAACGCTGTTTATTGTGATTGTATCTTTTTTTATTGTATCAATTCTATGCTTGTAGATTGTTTATTAGATTTTATGCAGATGCACTTCCCTACAGAATCATCCCAATCAATCTAAAAGGATGAACTCTTTCCAAATAGACATCATCCAGTGGAACTGTATTCATATCGCAATATATAAATCACAGGATAACAAAATATCACAATGTTAAATTTTTCCAATATCATGCAGCCTTATATGAACATATATTGTTGTGGCACATATGTGTACTGTACATTTACTATACATAAATATATGAATATGCATTTTACTGGTTTTCATACAGTCTCTGTGAAATATGGCCCTTTAAAGTAAACGTGGCTAATGCTAAACATTAAAACGCATGCAAAAACAGTATATAATGATGTTTTTACTCAAAACTCATTTCATAGCTTTAGTCAAGTGTTTAAAATAAGTCCTTCAGTGAAATTATGTGTCAACAGGAAAACAATGTGTACTCGTGAATGTACCACAAATTATGTTGCACTACTTGTTTTCATCACTCTTGAATACCTCCTTTGCACAACACTGTTCTGTCTTATGTAAAAAGAACTTGTATAGTCTGTAGGTTATCTGTATGTATAGGATATGTAGTTTGTATAGTTAGATTACCGCTCTGATTTGTTAGTCATGTATGTAGGTTTAAAAAAAAGCTTTTACGTCCAGTGTTGTGTTCTTATTTATGACTGTTTATTTATGTAGCCCCATGGTCCTGAAAGACATGAGATTTTATTCCACTCTTTGTCCACGCATGTAATGAAATTACAATAAAGCTCAACTTGACTTGACTACTGTATGTTAGAGCAGCATTACAGGATTTCCACTTTCATTCATTCATTCATTTTCTTTTCGGCTTAGTCCCTTTATTAATCTGGGGTCGCCACAGTGGAATGAATCATCAACTTATCCAGCATTTGTTTTAGGCAGCAGATGCCCTTCCAGCTGCAACCCATCTCTGGGAAACATCCATACACATTCATTCAAACTCATACACTACAGACAATTTAGCCAACCCAATTCACATTCCGCATGTCTTTGGAGTGTGGAGGAAACCCACGCGACCACGGGGATTTCCACTTTCCACATTAAAAATGACCATGAAAAGTCAAACACCTAACATTCATTCATTCATTTTCTTTTCTGCTCAGTCATTCTGTCATAAAAAAAATCGTATTTACTGTATCTAGTTTCTTTGAAAGCATATCCAAATAATGTCATAACTTCAGATGCATCTTTGATCATTTGTATTCAAATATTGGAATTTAACAATGTTTTTAATTTACTCATTGATTGAATATTTGACTGATTGAGACAGTGACCTGTACTGAAGCCCCATTATATTGAAAATAGTATTGAAAGTCAGTAAATTATACTAACATGTTAAAGTCAGAAACTCCATTATAATGACAACAAGCAAATTAAAAAAAAAATTAATAAAA
>CAIGQQ010026963.1:2292061-2309768 GCA_903798035.1 Danio albolineatus
TATATATATATATATATATATATATATATATATATATATATTAGTATTTAAGTAAAGATATTTCCAGTGTGTGGAATCACTTGGCAAAACTAAATCAAATTCAGCCAGAGTCTCTTATGAAGTGATATTACTGTAACAAACACCCAAACTCGCTTTACAAGAAAAATAACACCATTTATCCAAAACAAAACTCATTTATCATCCACATGCAAAGCTGTCACTGAAATTGAAAATATTATGGTCCCTCTATCCCCCCCAAGCCAAAAATTTGCAGATTACACCATTCAGTATTTGCAGCACATACAACCATTGTATTGAATATTGTGTAATGTTGCAAGATATCAAAATATCTAAAATTCAGAATGTAAAGTTCAGACTTCCCATTTGGTTCAATGCACTCAATTTTTCAATAAAACCTGTAACCCACCCTCACACTCAGTCTCTCAGCTTTCAGTCTTCTTTACCCATCACCTTCTCTCACACACATACTGTATGTTAAAAGAGGTAGAGCGAGGGGAAATAATGCTAAATGCAGGCCTTTGATCAAGAGGCTGCAACAGAATGTGAAATGGCACCACAGAGCAGCATGTAAAGCAGAAGCAGAAGGCTCTGTCTCCATATAGTGTTTCAAATCCACAATTATGCTGCAAATCATTGGTGTATATATTTCCCCAGTGTATTTAAAGCACTATGTGTGATGTAGGTATGTATATATTTGTCTGTTACCGTTGATTTTTCTAATTTCTGTATAACTGAGAGAATATTTTTTTCAACACGTTTAATCATAATAGTTTTAATAACTAATTTCTAATAACTGATTTCTTTAATCTCTGCCATGATGACAATACATAATTTACTAGATGTTTTTTCAAGATACTAGTATTCAGCCTAAAGTGCCATTTAAAATCTCAACTATGTTAATTAGGTTAACTACAGTAGGCAGGTTAGGGTAATAAAGCAAGTCATTGTAAAAAGCCGCGATCACACTGGACTTTTCAGTCCAATGGACTTCCATTCATACATACTGTACGTGAATGCATCAGACCAGAAACGAGCTTGTGCGACAAGTTTCACACTTCGCTGCATTGCAAAGATTAATTGTGGGACCCCCTTGAAAATTAGATCTCAAGGGGTTTATCCCAGTGAATAAATATCAAAGTTCAAGCTTGGTGAACTCTGACCTGCAAAATCGCATCACATGACCGCATGACCTCTCTTGACAGAAATTAAAAACATGGATCAAAATATATTTTTAAATTATCTAATCATCTTGTATTAAAAATTCAAAATCAGAGGTAGTTCAGGGGTAGTTTAAATAATGTGTCAGTGCTTTTTGGGTAAGGGATTTATCAAAATAAATAACAATAATCAGTCCAAGGGACTTGAAAAAATGAGGGGAAAAAAAATCATCTTGTTTATTCCTGCCCCGAATTTCAGCATGTTCAAACTCTAGTGTGACCGGGGCGGAATAGGGGTTTGTCCTGTAGACATTTGAAAAAGATATATATATATATATATATATTGCTTAAGGGGGCAAATGATATTGACCTTAAAACGTTTTTAAAAAATTCAAAAATGTCTTTTATTCTAGCTCATATAAACAAAGACTTTCTCCAGAAGAAAAATATTATAGGAAATACTGTTAAAAAAAATATTGCTTAGTTAATCATCATTTGGGGATTATTTGGAAAAAAATAAAAAATAAAACAATTAAAAATGTGAAAATAAAACATGTTAATTTCAAACATTTACACTCCCAGCTCCCATTAGTAAAAGAGTCTGATAATAAGCAGGACTGTCATAATTACAGTGGAAATTCACTAACAATTATCCACAACCTGTGAAAATTAGGCATGGCAATGTAGGGCATTTGAGTTAAAAAGGTTGAGATGAGATCCACTGTTTCGGTGGATATTAATATCCACATTTCATTTATCTATTTTTTCTATACCAACATATTCAAGACCACATAACAATTCTAACAAAAAAACAACACACGGAGCCTTGACGTTGAATAGTCCTGCTGTGTTTTACCTATAGTTTCGCATTGTGACTGACAGCACAATGACACTCTGTTGAATCACTTTGTCGTGTGCTTATTCAGACCAGAACATATCATTTGTTCTCGTTTGATTGCACGTGATTGAATCACACAGACAATTCCACCGACAGCACTGCAAACTTCAATCAGCTTTCACAAACCTATACAGCTCCCTCCCTTGCATGTGTGTGATCTGACTGTGATGTCTGAATCATCAGCTATGGCCTCTAATGTCCCAAAAAAAGAGAAAGAAAATAATATTCATACACTTCCTATGTTTTTATGATTCACGTAAACTAACCCAAATGCAGGAACACCTCAGAGCAAAACCCAGTTCAAATAATTATACGCTCAAAAAACAAGCTCGCTGTCAGTCACCCTAATGTTTATTTATACATTCATTGTTATTTAGGCCTAATTCTGTTTTATGTTTTTTTATCTGTAAGCTTTCTTCCCTGCCCTATTTTTCCAAACAGTTGCTATAGAAACATAGCAGAAGGAAAGACTTATTGAAGACTTTTTTGCGATGCCAGAGTGTTCCTGAAGCAAAGCTCGTCTCGGAGAAGAGAAACAATCCAGGCGGTTTTAATAAGTCGTCCCAACAACCCTTCACCTAAAGCCCCAGCGGTCCTGCATCACAGCCTCTTCAGCACAGCCTCTTTCTCCAAAACACTCGTCCTGCACTCCTGAGCGGCTCGGTGAATGTCAAGCCCTAATTGTATGATAATCCGAAAGGCACATTGGCTGTTGGGACGGTGCAGTTCCTGCTTGTTTTATTGAAAACTGTACACGGGCCATGAACGAGACAGATTGTTCGGCCTGGTGGCTCCTGTTGCTGAATCATTAGCCGGGTCTAATTGGTTATTAATGACCGTGGCTTTCCATCACAGCAATCGGCACACCTGACGACATTAATATTGTGAGGAGGTAAGAGGAAACAGCCAAACCAACCCCTGCCATTCCAAACAGAGATGTACCTAATGAACTAGAGGACGGATGAGGAAAAGACGTTTAGAAGATATGCACATAGGATAAGTGCAAATATTTTATTCTCTTTTTAATTATTTTATTACTCTCTTTACTATTTTTTTTATTTAATCCAAACAAATAAAATGTTATGCATGCAATAATAAATACTTAGTTTTAATACTTATTACATCATAAAATAAAATAAATATTAGAACACTTAAATAAACAAATGAAATGAAAAACAAATTTAACATTGCATTGAAAAATATTTTAGCAGGGATCACTCTTTGTTCTGTGACAAAATTATTTAATTGCGCTTTTAAGTTTTATTAATTGTAACAATATATGAACTAACAAGCATGCACTCACATCTTTCCAGGATAATTATAACTGAACTACATTAAAATAATAAAATAAAACAAAACAAAAATACAAAAAAATAATTAAAAAAAAGAAAAACTTTAGTGAATAACTTTTGTTCTGTGCTCAAAATATTTTAATGCATTTTAGATAACCTTTTGTTTTTTCCATTAACTGTAGCAATATATGAACTACAGGCTTTCTAGGATACATACGTTTTTCTTCTTCAGCAAAGCAACTGAATAACTACAACACATGCATAACTACATACATTTTGTACATACCATAGACTGTAAAAAAATATGGACGTAGTATCCGTGACGTCACCCATAGGTTTCTGAAGAGTGCAAAGTAAGCTAAAAGTAAGCCAAGGGCGCATCGCTTTGAGAGCAATGCTTAAAACTTCATTACCTGCTACTCTTTTGTGTTTTGACCACATGTGCTTGGTTGTATATTTTATCAATAAAGTGTTTAGTCTTTGAAAAAACACTTTTGTAATACATTGATCCACTTAACATTGTTCTTATGACATTTTTCTACAGGAGGAAATTGCTAACCACAACCAAATACTTCAAATATAGTCTGTGTTAGTAAATGCAAGGCTATTTATGAAATCCAGGCATAACATTGTAAGACAACGTTTCAGATGACTGTTCTATAGCCTACAGTTTATCAATCTGACAGATTCTTGACTGCATCAAGCTCTAAAGAAAATTATAATTTTTTTAAATTATCTTAAATAAACAAATACATTTTTAGACATAATATATAAGAGACTAATTACACTAACCTGGGAAATGGAGGCCACTTGAATGTTTGTGAGCTCAATAAAGTGCAGACAGCATGCCATATTATTTGATGATTATTTGATTGTTTGATAATGTGGCTGACTGTGTAAAGCCACATAAAACAAAACAAAAATATGATGCATATGACGAGTTCAGTGGCTAATCAGCCCGAATGAAGTGACAGCAACCAGCAAGCCCTAGCTGTCACTCAAGTGGCCATGCATTTAATTATACAGACTTAATATAACTTAATATAAATGAAACAGACGAGTTATAATTCATTCATTCATTCATTTTCTTGTCAGCTTAGTCCCTTTATTAATCCGGGGTCGCCACAGCGGAATCAACCGCCAACTTATACAGCATATATATTTTTTATGCAGCGGATGCCCTTTCAGCCGC
Organism: Danio albolineatus; assembly: GCA_903798035.1. NCBI lineage: Eukaryota > Metazoa > Chordata > Actinopteri > Cypriniformes > Danionidae > Danio > Danio albolineatus. The sequence continues at coordinate 2,296,622 of CAIGQQ010026963.1, forward strand.
AACCAATCTCTGGGAAACATCCATACACACACGTTCACACACTACGGACAATTTAGCCTACCCAATTCACCTGTACATGTGGTCTTTGGACTTGTGGGGGAAACCGGAGCACCAGGAGGAAACCCACGCAACCACGGGGAGAACACGCAAACTCCACACAGAAATGCCAACTGACCCAGCCGGGGTTCGAACCAGCGACCTTCTTGCTGTAAGGTGAACGTGCTACTCACTACGCCACCGTGGCGCCCACGAGTTATAATAAACAAACAAAAAAAAAACATAGTTGTCATGAAGTGTAATATTAGCTATATACACCAAATTATTTTTTGTACCACCTTTATTTCTGCTGTAAAGTTGGCCATTTTAACATTGGGGTCAACAGAAATGTGCTCCATTATGGAGCAAGGCCTAGATGAATTACAAAGAATTGCAGTTTCAGTTACTTCCATATTAACTTCGAGGGAGAGTGCGATGCTGCCCCTTGGTAAATACAAAAAATAAAATAATGTAATCTGATAAATATTTTTGGAAACTGAATTTAGGAACTCTTTCCTAGTCATGTGCATGAAACACTGAAACAACCTCATGAAGTATCGTTAAAAGGATAGTTCACTTAATACTCATAACGTAAATTATATAATCATTAACTCACCCTCCACTTGTTCCAAACACAAGAATAATGTTGGAAAGAAAAAATCCTTATTATTGGAAAGAAAATCTTCCATTGAATGTGTTTGTTCCAACAGTGGATGCCAATGGCTGCTGCTTTCCAACATGCTTCAGTTTTTCAGACCATCTAGTGTTTGTGTTCAACAGAACAAAGAACTTCATAAAAGTTTTTTTCTTTTTTTCCCAAACATTTATTTCAAACTGTTTCCATTTACGGGTGACACGGTGGCACAGTGGGTAGCACTGTCACCTCACAGCAAGAAGGTTGCTGGTTCGAACCTCGACTGGGTGAGTTGGCATTTCTATGTGGCGTTTGCATGTTCTTCCCATTTTCGCATGGGTTTCCTCAAGGTGCTCCAGTTTACCCCATGAGTCCAAAGACATGTGGTATAGGTGAATTGGGTAGGCTAAAATTGTCCATTGTGTATGTGTGTGAAAGAGTGCGTGTGAATGTTCCCCAGTGATGGGTTGCAGCTGGAAGGACATTCGGTGCTTAAAAACATGTGCTTTATAAGTTGGCGGTTAATTCGCTGTGGCGACCCCAGATTAATAAGGAGACTAAGCCAAAAAGAAAAGAATGAATGAATGAACGAATGTTTCCATTTACATTACAAGCATGTACTGTATTTCAAGCAAGTGAAATGAGTTTTCTTAACACTATGCCTTTAAAATGTCTTCTAGTTATATCTTCATTTCAAAACCAGGCAAGTTCACAGCTGAAAGACAAAAACCTGGACAATTTGGATGCCCTCATACCTCCACACTCCTTGCTTAGAAAGGAATACATACAGTATAATTGGCAATTAATGGAAGGCAGGTGCAAAAGGGGAAAGGAGAAAAAAGAGAGATGTTAAAAGCAATCCCAACACATTAGACAGTTCCTCTTAGATCTGCAGTAAACAAATTCCCTTTAAATGAAAGCCAGCCCCTCTGAGGCCAATCACACCAAAAGAATGAAGAGAATAACTTCGCTGAGGTTTAGCAAACTCGCTAATTGCATTTTTAACTGAAGGTGAATGTTATTTTTGTGCTAAGAGGTGAAATCTAACGAATCGGCCTTGAGATCAAAGAATAGCTGAAGCGAGGTTATGGTTTGCCTGCACGCATATGATATGCTGGCATATTAGCAGGACTCCACACACTAGGTGATTATTAGAACAATCCAAATATATTTAGAACAACTTGGCTCAATGATTTTTCTCATAAAGGTGTTAAGAAATTAAGATGTTTTAATGTCAAATATCGCACAAAAAATTTTTATGTTGGGGGTTCACTGCATTTCTCTAAATTAGCTTAAAACTTAATATTTAAACTATAACAAACGTAATTTGATTCACAAACTAACTGTTCTCATAAACAATGTATACACACACACACAAACAAACAAATAAAGATTGAAAATAAGTGCAATTTAGAGCATCAATCGACAGTTCCTAAATTCAGAGATCGTATAGGGTATATACAGAAGAACTTTTAAATTGAATAAGTTCTGATACCTAGTCATTGGTATTAATCTGCCACCTGTTGGTAAATGCGCTATTTATATGACGGGCAGGTTAATTTTAGTTTTTATTGTCATGGGTAATATGGTGAGCATTTCTAAGGTGACCCTCCGAAAGCACGTTGTCTAAATGAAGGCCAAGAGGGCTGAACTTTTAGTAGGTAGTTATAAATTTGCATTTTTTCTATTTCACCAAGTCATTCAGGTCCCTATAAAGGCTGGTCATCCACAAAAGACAAATGCACAAGAGGACAGGACAATATTACGGAAGATCTCAATGGACGGCAAAGTGGCTCAGTGGTTAGCAATGTTTGCCTCAGCAAGGTCAATAATTAGCTGGACGAGTTGGCATTTCTGTGTGGAGTTTACATGTTCTCCCCGTGTTCGCGTGGATTTTCTCTGAGTGCACCAGTTTCTACCACAATTCAATTCACCTATGCCACATGACTTTTGACTAACTAAACTGACCTTAGTGTATGAGTGTGTGTGGGTGTTTCTCAATACTGGGTCACGGCTGGAAGGGCATCTGCTGCATAAAACCTGTGCCAGAATAGTTGGAGGTTCATTCAGTTGTGGCAACCCATGATAATCAGGAACTAAGCTAAAGGAAAATGAATAAATGAATGAATCAATGGACAATCCTGCAGCTTTAACTAATCATCATTTCAGCATCTTTGCTGAGCAATCTCTCCAGGATTTTACAGGGACTTTATGTCGGTGGCATAAAATGATATTAGAATAAGGAATTATTTGTTTCATGTCTTGTGTTTTGTTGTGAATATACACAAAATCTTGCAATTTTGGTTTTTTTTCTGCAGCTGGAGTTGCAAAGGTTCATCAGAAGCTCCTTCTGAAACACATGGTTCCGTCCCTGTGTTCATCACCCAATTGACCATCACTTTAGTTTTCATACAGAACAATAATATTCATCACAGAGCAGATGAATGGGACACTCACATTGACTCCATTGTCAAAAAAACTCAACAAAGGCTGTACTTTCTTCGTCAGCTGAGGAAGTTCAACCTTCCAAAGGAGCTGCTGAAACAGTTCTGCACTTCCATCATTGAATCAGTCTTCTGCACATCAATAACTGTCTGGTTTAGCTCAGCTACCAGCTCGAAGACTATGTTGAGTAGTTCGGACTGCTGAGTGAATCATTGGTACAACCCTCCCTATTCTCCAAAAACTGTACTTATCCAGAGCAAGCAGAAGAGCTGCCAAAATCACTCTGGACCCCTCACACCCAATACACTGCCTCTTTGAACTTTTACCTTCTGGTCGACGCTACAGAGCACTGCGCACCAGAACAGCCCGACACAGAAACAGTTTCTTCCCTCAGGCAATCCATCTCATGAACACTTGATGATAATTGTGGAACTAACATCACCACTTGCAATACACTTTTTACACACATACACTTTTACAACAACACACTTTACATGCCAATTTGCACATAACAGCTGCACATAAAACGTTTACTGTATATAGTAATGTGCCTGTACATACACTTGTCAATTTGTATATTTGCATTTAACACTTCTATTTTTTAAATATATTTATTATCTGTTTTTTGTCCTGTCTCTGTAATTCTGTTGTACTGTAGAAGCTCTGTCATGAAAACTAATTCCTCGTATGTGTGAACATACCCAGCAATAAAGCCCTTTCTGATTCTGAATGGGTATAACGGTTCCTTTTTGCTGAAAACACTAAAATGTCCAAACCAGGCTTAAATCTAATTGAAACTGAAGAAGAGTTGTTAAAAATCACTTTAGAGTAGTGTGAGACACTAATGATGGCCAGTGTCTGCATATGAGCTCGAGTCAAATTACTTTAGCAAAGATGAACAGTTCTTGTGATTTGCATTTACTTCATATACAATAAATTGAGCTGCATTACAGTATGTGTTCATTTTAAGTCCTATGACTTTAGTTTTGGTTGGAGTGACAGTTCATGCAAAAAAATGAAAATTGCATCACCATTTACTTACCCTTGTTTCAAACCTTTGTAAAAAAGTTGGAAGCCCATACCCCCCTGACTTTCATAGTATTTGCTTTTCCTTCTATGGAAGTCAGTAGTTTTCAGCTTTGTTCAAAATGTCTTCTTTACTGTTCAACAGAATAACAATGCTTTGGAACCACTTAAGGGTGAGTAATTAGTTAGAACATTTTCAATACATTTTTGGAATAATTATCTCTTTAATTGAAGTTATTAAGGTTATTTAAAACAAGGAATACATGTTTGTATACGATTTTAAACTAGGCAAACTGCCCACTAGCATTTAAAGAATGCAATAAAGTAAAAAGAAGTCAAATATTCATGCTAACGATTTGAGAATGTTCTATTACATTATTGAAAGAACGTTAAAAGCTGAATATCTGGGAACATTTGCAGTTGGCTGGAAAAATCCCAACCAGAGCAGCCTGGTTCCAGGAGGGAATTTAATCGACTTCCAACTGACCACAGATCCTTCTGAATATTAGATATGAAGACTGAGCTTTTACTGGTGCAGACTCATTCTAGGGATCTGTACAGGTCAAAGACCTTCAGCAAAGAACACAAAGCTATGATAAAGATGTTAGGTAAGATTCACAGCGGAGAAATCCACCTGACTCATTCCTTAACAGTCTTGTGCCATAGGATATGCCAGCCAATTAAGTCAGGGAACTCTAATGAGTCCAGGCAATCATTTGTTATGAATCACTTTGTAAACTAAACAGATGGTTAATAGAGTGTTTTGGAGTGCATGCATCCACACTGTCATTACAGCCGTGCCAGCTCTCTCCCCATCACCATTTGTCATCCAGTGACTGTAAAGATGCCATTTCTCCAAAATGACTCTGGCGGCGCACATACACAGCGCTTATCAGTGAGATAAGATGATTATGATAACCTTGGCCAATGACTATTTTTCCTCAAGATGGAATCGAATAGTCTTCAAAGTACTGTGCATATTATTCACTGATCAAATGCTGCTGATAATAATGTCTAGATAGTGTACGATAAGGCACTGTGACAGTGAAATGCTAGCAAGTCCTCTGAACTGTAGTGTTTGCATGGTTTCAGGACACTAGTCTCAGACTCTGCAGTGAGAGAGGTCAGGATTCTCAGAGAAGGTCACCTGCTTTCCGAATAATTATGCCATCAGTTCTTGCATTACAAAAAGCTTGTACTAATCAGATAACAGTGGGAAGCTCGAAGCCCCCTCCTTCCCTGTGCATTGTTTTTAATGTTCATCTATTAAAATGCAAATGATAACAATGGTCTGAATATTGTAAGCTTGTACATAGCAGGTGCTGTTAAGCAGTATTGTTTTTAAACAGAATTCATTAAAATGCACTACTGTTTCGATGTAAGTGATGGTACAACTTGTCAACAGTTTAAAAACTATTAAATACTTTTTTATTGAAAGTACCAGAGTACAAGTCAGGAGTACAGTACTGAGAAATAAGGGCCAGATTCACAAAACTCTTCCTAATAAGTTTAGACATTTCTAAAGATAAATTCTGAGAAGCTCTTAAACTTTTTTATGTGCAAGTCTTGAAATAATTTCTAGAAGAAGACTTTAAATTTGTTCAATTAATTTGTAAGGATATAGTTAAAGTACATTTTGAACAACTGAAATTTTCACAACTACATTTTATTGTATCAGTTTAGCCCCTTATTCATCAGGGGTCACAACAGCAGAATGAACCGCCAACTATTACGACATATGTTTTACACAGTGGATGCCTTTCCAGCCCAACCCAGGACTGGGAAACACCCATACATTCTTGCATTCACACTCATACACTACGGCCAATTTAGCTTCTCCAATTCGACTACTGCATGTCTTTGGACTGTGACAGAAACCGTAGCACCTAGAGGAAACCCATGCCAAATATGGGGAGAACATGCAAACTCCACACAGAAATGCCAACTCATCTAGCCTGGACTTGAACCAGCAACAGTTTGTTGTGAGGCGAAAGTGCCAACCACTAAGCCACCATGCCACCATGTAAAAAAAGAAGAAGAAGAAAACAGCAGTTAGACGAACTGACTTCTTAAAGTTCTGTGAATCTGGCCTGGAATTTATGTGGACACTCAGTGAAGATTGTCAAAGTTTTCTATTTATCCCATGTTTTGCATTGTTGAGCACTGTAGCCAATCCTTGTTGAGCACATAAATGCACTGGACAATCATAGGCTTTTAAGGGTGTTTTGTGTTGCAAGTTTAGTATGATTTAAACTAACTTTGCATGAACACAAAGGTAAACATTTTGAAGAATGGTAAAAAGTTAATCACTACCAAATTCAAACATTCACCAAAATGTCTTCTTTTGTACTTAACAGAATACAGACACACAATGAGCTTTGGAATAAGTTGATGGTGAGTGAACGATGACAGATTTTTTTATTTTTTGATGCACAATACCTTTAAACTGTAGATTTAAACTGTCAACAACAAAAGAGCACAGCAGAGATCAAGGTTCTATAATGCAATTCAAGTCACACATCAGTGTCAAGTCAGTCGTGGACTCCATATCATGGACTCCATATTGAAGTGTCATTTAAATCTGAAGTGCTCAAATCTGGCCACTTCGAAGGGTCCTTTGGAATGAAGGATTTTGAAAAATACAACTGATGGACACTTCAGGCCATCATCCTTTGAGCAGGGAAGTTGTTTGGTGTCACACACTGCACTCAATTCGGAAGGGCTCATCCCTATGTTTTAATCCCTTCAGAGGGGCCCTTCCGATGGGATTAGGGCATACTGAGCCATTCCCAATGGAACCCAGTGATCGTCATATGATATTTCAGAAATCACTGTAATATGCTGAAGTTGCTGATCAAGAATTCTTTGTTAAATAGAAAACTTAAAAGAACATTATTTATTTGAAACAGAAATCTCCAGTAACAGAGTAAAAGTCTAAATTCTTTTGATCAATTTAACGCATTCTTGAAGAACAAAGGTGTTCATTTCTGAAAAGAAAAGAAAAACAACAACTACTTTTGAACAGTACTGTACAAAAAGACAAATCTTGACCGGTATGCTCCCAATAGTTGGTGTTGTCAGACAAGAGACGGGTGTGGAGGAGGAAGGGAATGATAGTGAACAGCGTTTGAAGTGTTTGTTGGTTTGTATACAGCAGGTACTACTCAGCCTACCTGTCAGCGGTGTGAGGAATGAGGCTTTATCCAGCAGGAAAGTAAGGCAGATTCAGACACTCTCAGTGGAGCTCGCCAATCTGCACAAGCACCATTTCTTCCACTGTGACATTAATATTTTATGGGTACGTTTGCTGTTCGATCTCTTGCCAGAGTGTGATCTGAATGCAAGGCATTGAAAATGGCTGACGCTTTCATTGTGTTCCCTGTGCGAAGACTTTGGCACTAAGCTGAGAAGCTTTGTGGAGTCCACTATACCCCATCATTTAGTACAAGGAACCGTCCTGTGTCAACACATTTTGTCACAATGCGCATTTGCAGCAGTTATGGTTCCCCACGGTGACGTTTTCCTTCAGTCCTGATTGAATGCAGTGGACAGATACGCCACTACAATCCTAGATGAGAATCTAGTCATTACAATAACCGTGCAAATTGCAATTACTGGCTCAAAGGTTTCAGCTGTATTTTATTCTTATTTAATCAGAGATTATTAACATGATTTGAAGGATCTCGAATGGGGGTGACCCTGAAAGTGAAGTTATATTGAGATCACAGACCTGCTCTGTCACCAGGGTGCCCTTAATCAAGGCTCCAAACCCCAGGTTGCAATTAGAAACACAAATTGCTTTGGATTTAAAAAAATAAAAAACATATTCTGAATAACAAATAAGACCCCTTAGACCAGAATGATCAGATCACAAAAGGCCAATGGTAAATGGAGGAGTACACAAGGAAAAACTGTGAGGGGAAAAAGCTAAATCTAAAGGGCAAAAAAGACTTTATTAGCCTTTTCATAAAACGGCTTAGCATTAGCAGATAAATTATAACATAAATACAATATACATGTTAATTTTGCAGATCTACTCAATTTAAAATGTTTAACATTAGTAGTAATGGTAGTAGTAGTATTTTCAAAGTTTATCTACACTAATGTAACCTAATTACATTAACATTTTACCAAGAAATATCTTTATCTATCTATATGTTTGTAGGGAGGGGGGCAAGGCCAAGAGCCACGGGAACAGAACGAGGCTCGGTGTGTAAGTGATACCTAGCAGGACCTGTTTCACGCACCGTTCTCGAGTCCCACAGAGGAGCTCTGGATCATAAAAGAGACAGGAGTGGAACACCAGACCTGGACACTTTAAGTTTTGCTTTTGGTTTCAGTTTGGCAGCACTCTCTTTGAGGACTGTTTGTTTGGTTTTTTCATTATTAAAATCATTTAAAAGTTTGTTGGTTCTTAGCTGCCTCCTCCTTGATAAACAGGCAGCAACTGTATTACACTGTTCATTTATCATTTAACTTTTTTTGCCATCACACACAATAATTATAATCTGTCATTCTGCCTTACGGTTTGATCCTCCCAATTCTGCCTAATCTCACGGAGAAACGTAACTATTTTACATATTGTTTAAACCCCACACACCAACCCTACGCCTCATTGATGGATAAGCAAATCACACTAAAATGTATGAACAAGATTGTTCAAGTTAATATGAATAAGCCACTAAATCAAAAAGTTACAAATTGCCATGAGGTTGTGTTGCCCAATCACTTTTATGAGAGAATGTTAATTATTTTTAATCCTCACAAATACAAAAGAGAGAGAGAGGAAGACGCGTGCATGATGCTTTTCCAAATGTCCCAAATCAAGCAGATACAGATTCAATGTGAACTGAGACCCCAAAGACTATGAAAACAGAAACTCATGATCTGCTGGAGAGTTAAACAACAGAGTTCTTTCAAGACTCCCTAGAATCTAGGATGAGAAAGTATCTATATTGAAGAGTTTTTGGAGCACACTAAATTCAGCAGGAGATTTCTCCGCAGTGGAAAGGGAATAATTGCACTCAGAATAACACGCAGCACATATATTAAAGTACTTACATCACAGCTAAATTTGCAATTTGATACTGAGCCTTAACATCCATTTCAGAAATAAACCCACATCCTCAGCTAGCTGAAAATGTTTGTTCAAATTGCTACATTGCTGATTCGTCCTGTTGTGTCATTGAAAATTCACAACAATAAAGAAGGACATTAAAGACCAGAAGTCAGCAGAGCCTTAATCTGGACTTTTGTTTCAGTTCACAATTGAAATTGGCCAAAAACAACTGCTCAACAGAGCTAATTTTCACTCCAACAAAAGCTTTTACCCCAGGATATGCCGATGACAAACACAAATCAGAATCTTTTCTTCTTCTTTGATAACAAGCAATTATTCCCTTTCCACTGTGGAGAAGTCTCCTGCTGAATCCAATGTGCTCCAAAAACTCTTCAATATAGAAACTTTCTCATCCCGGATTCTCGGGAGATGTAATTATTGTTCAGCTGACTTGTAAGACTTCCAGAGCTGGAGGAAAAATCCCTCCCCAGTCGACAAAGCCCTGTGTTTATTTTTAACTGCCCAGAGAGCGCTAGGGTTCATGGTCTTTGGACAGTGTTTAACTCAGAAAGGCCAGCATGTGTGAGGGAGTTTGAGCAGGAACATTCAGTCTAACTTTATTTTCAAATAAACACCTGCAGGCATCCAGAACAGATTGGATATAGATTGCTTTAGATTTGCTTATCTTCTAGAAGTCAAGGGTGCAGAACTACAGTATCTGCAGCGTAAGCATCAATGAAAAAGAATCTCCTCCTGAACTTTAGCACACTTTGCAGACTAAAAGTGTGAAGTTAATGTAGCAGTAATAGTGTGTTTATTATCATAGCAGCTGCTTTGGCCATTACATGGAACAGTAGATACATATTAAACATTTAACTACAATTACAAAAAACAAAAATTATAAAAATCAACAAAGATAAAATAGTTCAAGTCTGTATGAACCAGAAGTTGCTGAAGCTTTTACTTCAGTATGTTGATGTACTTTCCAGCTGAAATGGTATAGAGTAGGGGCAGAGTTTTCTTTTTGTGAATCATTTCCTCATAGCAAACTAATGGTAAGAGGCTGTGGTTAAGAATAGTTTGACAACTTCAGTCTCAATAATGTCAACCGAGAAGGATTACCACTCTAATTGTGGAAGCAAACGGTCAGACTTTAATTGAAGATTACCAGAACAAGACAAATAATAAGAAAATAAAAATGTGGATTAATTTGCACTGGTTATTTGTTTACCTGAAGAAAAATAATACAGTATGCGCTAGCAAAATAAACATTGCAGGATTTGATTTCACATGGGATTTAACAAAATAAGTAAAATTTTACAAATACATTTTTAAAATTAACTTATAATAAAAAATGTTTTTTTCTGGGTAAACAAATACATCTTTAAACGTTTGTTTTGATAGAAATCGTAAAAAATCAAATAAAAATAAAAACTATCTTACCAAACATGTTAAATTTACTTGTATGTATGCATTACTGTAGGGCTGCACAGTATATAGTTTCAGCATTGATACCGTAATGTGCGCATACGCAATAGTCACATCGCAGGATCTGCAATGTCGAGCATTCAGCCACACAAAATTTTGATGTTTATAACTTTAAGAAACTGTAATTGCATTTATGTATAAATATGAAGACGACTACAATGGGTTATTTTACATTTGATTACACATTTTGCACTGTACACTGCTCGACTTACAGAAACCCATTTTTAAAAATCCTGTTTTTTAGTTTGCATTGTTGCTGTAGTGCATTTATCAATGCTCTTGATTGGTTAAGTTTATTTTATGCACATGCACTTACCTACAAAACCATACCAATCTAAAACGCTGAATTCTTATCATATTAAGCTATTTATTTTATCTGGTAACAATATACTCAATAATCGCAACATAAACTGTTGAAAAATTTAAATTGCAAAGTCATTTTTTCCCCAATATCGTGCAGCCATATACTGTATTGTATTTAATTGTGTGTAAAAAGTATTTATCCTGCTATACATTAATAATCATCAAATGACACATTTAGAATGCAAAGAAGCATTTAAAAAGTATCTGCAGTTTGAATCCAGTTCATCTAAATAATGCAAATAAACAGACCAGATGGTATTTAAAGTATTGAATCATTACTTTGCTTTCCAACCTTGCAGCCAGATGACCGCAGATGAACTTTAACTTTCTCTTCTTTTCTTTTGTGATGCAAATGAGTTTGTATTTATAATTAACGTGATCAATATTGTTTTTTATGCTGTTCAAAGCTCGATTCGCCCTCCCTGTGTTCCCGCCAGTCATCTATAAAATCAGCACTCACAAACCAGACACCTTTGTTTACCAGACTACATTCCTCGACTCTCCCTAAACATTGACATTCTGATCTGAATCCAGTCAGATTGAAGACATAGTGTTTGGGCCTGGAGGACAGAGAAAGGTTTGTTGGCTTTTAAAACATTTAGATCTAGCATAAATATTTCTACAGAATGTGTGCAGGGGGTGGTTTAACCAATGCTTGGCTGTTCAAAGTTAGATTAAGTTAGATTTTAAATCAACAACACCTATTCCTTGGGTGTTGCTACAGAATGTGGAGATGAGAACACATTTGCATTTGTACAGAATGCAGGCTATACATGTAACTTTTACTATTGACTAATTGTTTTTGCATTGTAACATTTATGTTGTTTTATATAAAGTTTTAGTTTTAAGTTGACATGTACTTGCAAAATTTGTTATAGTCAGTTAAATGTCTGTTGAATGTCAGTATCAACAGATATTAAGCAGACAGTCTACTAATAATCAAATGGACCATCAAAATAAAGTGTTATCGAAAAAAATTTTTATTGATTGGTCAGGGGATCAGAACAAATTAAAAGTGACATATGCAAGACTGACATCCAGTGGTTAAACAGGTATTCCAGTCCCAATTCAAAACACTTTTTCACCAGGCCCCTCCTCTACCAACTCCACACTAATGCAGGTTGCCAGATTGACGACATCTTTACTACACATGGCATGCGATAAAATGTATTATTTCCATGTTAAAAAGAGTTTTTGTCCTAACCATCCCCTGAAGTTTCAATTTCACAACAATGATCACCTCAGAAACTGATTATGTGCTTTATCATTGTTACCAACGTGTGTTTGAATACCATTTTATATGAAATGTATTGCTCCTTACTGAAAGTAGCAGCAGTTACCTCAGATCTTGAAAATAAAATAAACATAGTTTGAGATTGAACACTAGAACTGTGACTCTGTGCAACCCAATAAATATCAGTCACTCTGCATGTAGTTGTAATTATATTAATGTTGTTCAATATGTATTAACTGAATTTTGAGGCTTACCATTTTGTCAGTAGTAAAGTAAGGTATTCTGTGTTTCTGAATGTCTGGTTAGGACATAGTGTTACAATGTTACCTGCTCAGCTAATGTTTATGTTTGTAATATATTATTTCCTCATTACAAACCATCTAATATGAATTTTTATGACTGAATCTGTGTCTCATTTCAAAGGTTTCTGCTGTCCGCGACTTCTCTGAAGGTCACATTTCAACTGCGGACACATACATTGATACAGGCTTCATGACTGAAATTACACTAAGGCAACCCAGGGTGCTGAAATATAATTGTGTCAACTGGCAGTGGGCAGGTTATAGAGACCAAAACAAAGACAGACATTCCGACATAAGCCAGACATTTTCAAAGTCAGAATAACTGACTTTGTCATAGTTTTTCAGATAGTGAAGTGTGTTCACTTGTTTTTAGTTTTTGGCAGGCATAGTCTATTTAAGGATTTGCATAGGTCAACAATCATACTCAGTCTGGCCTGAATAGCCACTGTTTTAGACACCTGTCCTGGATAGTAACAGGGCTTTAGTAATAAATGCTTTCAGCATTCATTTAGTGCAGGGGTGTCCAAACTTTTTGCAAAGAGGGCCAAATTTGATAAAGT
>CAIGQQ010026963.1:2310168-2328882 GCA_903798035.1 Danio albolineatus
GATTGTATTATATTTGTTTGGAATTACGAAACAATTCTGGCTCCATACTCTCACCTGCACCCTAAGAGCAGATCAGCCCTCTGTGCACTGAAGGCAAATGATTTAGCACTGCGAGTGTGAGGTATTTCCCTTGTACAGTCAAACCAATCTGCTTCTATTTTGTTTTAAATTTAACGGTTTATTTTGACTGTTCATTCTTTTCTTGTTCACAATCATAGAGATTTGAGTGACAGTTTCAGAACTTGAGTTTATTACGTCTGAGAGATGCAAATTCACTACACATTTAAACCGATATGCTGTATTCAAACTGCAATAAATTGTTAAATTGACATGCATACATAAAGTGTAGTGCAAATATAAATACCCCTTTATTAACCATAGGCTGTTAAACAAACAGAAATGGTTGGATGTGATATGCAACTTTATGATGTAATCTAACATTTAACGACTTTTCGGGCAGAGCTTAGCGCCTTTTCATTGAAAATAGTTGGCAACACTGGGCAGTATGCTCTGGCATTCTGTCTGAATGAGGAAACATAAGATTATCCAAAACTGTTAGCAAAGATAAACGATTATCGCGCCGCTCTTCTAAAGTAATTTACAGTCAAGTACTAAAGTACAGTTAAGTAACTTAATCTTAATGCCGATCTCCTCCAGAAATGAAAGTGACTCTTTATTTACGAGTTTGTGGTTGTCTGTATTAGTCGCTGCTATCATGTGATGTGCGTTTGACAGGATAGACTGTATCTTGCATTAATTTCATACAGATTACAAAACCAGAAAACCTTTGTTTTCAAGTGTAGTGGGTTCATTTAAAGTAGCGATTTCAAGCTTTACGTGGATATAATTCTTATCTCTGTGAAGCAAGTATTCACAGTGTGTTTGTTGACCACATAAACGGTTGTAATAGCACACGTCTGGTCCGAGCTTTTCCCACACAGAAACGTCAGTCTATAGCGATCGATGATTGGCTCCTGTAGTAGGCGGCGTTTCATTTACCATATTGACCTTTACACTTTTTCCTATTCAAAACTATACGATTGACATGTCTTGTGTATTCTATAGTCTTTGTCTGGAAGCAGAAAATTTTTACTGTTAAAAATAAAATAAAAAAACACTTTACATTGAATATTAGGGTGGTATAATAAAATTGGAAACTGTGAGAAAAACCCTTATAGCAGACCTACAGTATAATATTTTATTCACAAGGCAGCTTGACCCCAAGCACACACACCAGAAGAGCATAAAAAAGTCAAGTTGCATATAGAGCTTGAGCAACGATGTCAGAATGTAGAGAGATCTGATTGAACATGACACTGAGCGTTGAGTGCAGTAATTCAGCCGTTTGCAGATCAATGACTCTTGTAAGCTGACTGTGTATCTGGGGTTTGACTGACACATGCTCATCTGGAGGTGGAAGACATGAACGCAGGAATAAAGCGAGCTAGCGTTCATGATGGAGGGCTGAGAACGAGAGCTCCAAAATCCCCCCACACAAAGTGATGTGCTCTAGAGGACACTCTCAATACGCTTCCTTGATCTTTTGGCTTATATAATATAATTAAAGACTTTAAGCAGGCTTTACGGAGAGAGGCAGAGCCCGCGCAGTCAGGGGAGGGAAAAGGAAAATCCCTTAAGAAGGCCCATATGCGGCTGCAGACCCGTATTGCTTCCTCTGAGTCTCTCTCTCAGCGGAAATTGCTTCGTTCTGGTTCTTGTGCGCCCTCACATAGGCATGAGATGATACATACGCGTGCACGCTCTCACCCACACTCCGTAAGCTGTAAAACTGTGACAGCAGAAGAGGAAATCTAAGCGCAATTTGGTTTTGAGCGTTCCAATACACCCTTTACTGCGGATCTGATATCTAACATTTCAATTTCAGCTGCTATTTGTGTGTGACGCACGTGATATTAAAGTGTTTTTTATTGAACAGACACAGTCATTGGCATGGCATCCCTTGTGTAACAGTAGTAAACGGCTGAGACTTGTGTGTGCAGTGATTGGAAAACTTGGCAGGCAAAGACGCAGATGTGATAATCAAGTCTTATGTAACGCTGACACACAGTAATGCAACCTCCGAGACTTCATTTCCCTCAACTGAACTTGGAGTTTACAGCACTGTATTCAATCTCCACAGGCTGTCAGCCTCCGAGCGCTGCTGAATCAGTATCCGTAGCATTTTAGAGAGTGTGGACTCGTTCGTGATAACACAAGTTCTCTCACACTGCCTGTGACTGACATGAAGTGACAAATGGAAGATGAAAGCGCAAACGTTCTCTAATTTTAACCATCAAACAAAGGCGCCATTTAAAGACTTTTCTGCCATGGGTGATTTAGTCCCAATCGCTTCATGATATAGCTGTAGGGATCTATGCAATTTAAAATATGTTCAAATTATTAACCCTCCTGTGAAATTGATTACTTTTTACATTTTTCCCAAGTGCAATTTAAAGTACAGAGAAGATCGTTTCAACCTTTTTAAACATAATAGTTTTAATTACTTATTTCTCGTTTATTTTGTCATGCCATGGTGACAGCATGTATGTTATTAGTTATTTTGTAAGATTATAGGTATATAATATATATAATCATATAATATAATATAATATAATATAAAAGATATAATAAGACTTTCTTCAGAAGAAAAATATATTAAAGGGAAAACTATGAGAATGTCCTTGTTCTGTTCACCTGAGAAACATTTGAAAAATACATTTGAAAAAGATCTAATAATTTTGTTTTCAACATTTAGTCATGGTTTTGCTTAGCATGTGCACTCAGTTTTAAGACAGAAACAGAAAGAAAAAAAAACATCTTTAATGAAACTCAGGCCTCTATTTTAATAATCCCCAATTCCTGTTTAACGGAGAGAAGATTTTTTTCAACATTTTCTAAACATAATAGATTTAATAACTCATTTCTAATAACTGATCTATTTTATCTTTGCCATGATGACAGTAAATAATACTTCACTAGATATTTTTCAACACACTTCTATATAGCTTAAAGTGATATTTAAAGGCTTAACTAGGTTAATTAGGTTAACAAGGCTGGTTAAGGTAATTAGGCAAGTTATTGTATAACGATGGTTTGATCTGTAGAATATTGAAAAAAAATAGCTCAAAGGGGCTAATAATTTTGACCTTAAAATGTTCTTTTTTTTATTAAAAACTGCTTTTATTCTAGCCAAAGTAAAACAGATAAAACTTTCTCCACAAGAAAAAAATATTTTTAGACATACTGTGAAAAATTCCTTGCTCTGAAAAACATTATTTGGGAAATATTTGAAAAAGAAGAAAAAAAATCAAAGGGGGGCTAATAATTCTGACTTCAACTGTAAGTGGAAAAATGAATGCTTCACTAGCGAGAAAGCAGTTAAACAGACCATTTGCAGAGCAAGGATATGCCCTATATGGTGATGCAGATCAAACAGGTGGACAAATCTAAACTTATTTTTATGAAAACATTATACAAATGCAAACTGTCATAAATAAACTGAAAAAAGCCCCCCGAGATGGAGGCATGGTTTTTATATTTATGTTAAAATTAATAATTTTTGTAACAGTTTAAACCTTTAATGTTTTTCATATGTGAAGATATTTGTGTGTTGCTGTACATCCTGTGTGTAATAAGCAATGTGCAAGCATTTGGACCTGCATAGGCGCATAACTAACGCGCTGGACTTTAGACCAGCTTTTAGTTGGTCAATGGCGCGGCCTATTTCAGATGCTCAAAATAGCAACGTGTCAGAAATGCGCCTTAACACACCTCCTTTTAGACGGGAACACCTATGAGTCCAAAAAGTGGCACAAATGGATTTGCTATTTAAACAACGTGGCACAAAGCGTGAAAATTAGGGTTATGCTGGTCCGAAATTAGCAACAAATCGTGCCATGCACATCTTGCTCCTTATTGCGCCAGGTGTATGATAGGGCCCTTAATTTGCAACAACTTATCAAGCATCCAAAATAATGTTGCATGCTGGGATAAACATGGTATTTTTTGTGTTTTGTCCATTTTATTGTCTCATCTTATAAAAAAAATGTTTTTGGTTGGTTTAGATGTTTTGTTCTGTGATGTTCATAGTTCAGTCAAACTCTTTGGAAGCAGACTAAGAACCATTTCTTCAGCCGCTTCTTTGTTGTACAGACTTACTGTTGGTCTGTACAGCAGCATTCACACATACTCAAATGAAGCAATCTATCATAGCTATCGCAATTTGTTTTATTCAGACTGAAAATGCAAACTGTAAACCCACCTCTAGTGTGCGTTAAGAGAAGTACTTTGCCATTTCTGCTGCATATGAGAAAGGTTAAATGACAAAACACCGATATCCAGCAAGAAGCATTCATTATATCCATGAGTTTTTTTTAAATAAACCACAATTGCCTCATGGTTTAAACTGAGATGATACGGAAAGGAAGAGTAGGATACGGGGAAACAATGTGCCACAACAATCCAGTTAGAAGGGTTTTTGGTCAAGAAACTTACAACATTAGGCATGAATTTACTAGTAACACTATAACCATGCACTTGTGGCAGTAATGTGGGATAATCATATAGAATTGCATTAGATTATCAATGCAGGCATGTCATAAAAAGAGTAATGGAATATAATTAAAATCTTTATCAAGCAATATCAGTTTTATTTTTATTATATTATTCCAGTGTCACTGAGCATTGTAGTTTATATTAACAGTTTTAATGTTTTTTCTTTTCTTTTTTTATTTTAAAATATTGTTTTTACATTATAGTCATGTTTGTTGGGTGTTATTTCTATTTGAATTATATTTCAAAATCTGTGTGTGTAGTTTTACCTTTTTATTTTAGCTTTAGTTATCATATATTTAAGTTAAATTGAAAGAAATGAAAAAGTTTCTTTGTAATTACCAGAAACTAAAGTTTATTTACTTTCCATTTATTTAATTTTAAATTACACAATATTTTTATAGTATTTTAGTAGTTTTAGCCTAATTCTATTAAATATAAATATATATAAATATATAAAACCCTTGTGTTTTATAAAAAACATGATAAATTCTACAGAAACTAATTAGGCTATTTTTTTTACCATGAATTGCAAAACCTGGTGTTATCTGTATCTACAAAAGTAGAAAAATGACAGTAGGTTGTTTTATTTTTTTACAGATGTTACTTTTAATGAGCAATCTGTTAAGTCTTTACATCAGCATCTCCCAACCCAAACTAAAACACTGCTAGTGCCAACTCAATCAGTCAATGTGCATTGATTAAAGATAAAACATGTAATGCTAATATTACATGTCTACATCAAATCAGGTGCTGTCACCCACAAAATCAGCCTGTTATCTGAAGTCCTTGACAGTTTGACACAATTACATAAGTGGCCAAGGTCCCAACTCATTGAACTAACTAGTACAACACGAGCATTCTATAGAACTGATTATGCCTAATTAACTGAACTTCACACTGATCAATCTTCAGACCTGATTTTAAATACCTGCTTTGATTGTATAATATTTAGATAAAGCTATATATTAAAAAAAAATTCTTTGTTAAAATCAAGTAACGACATTAAAAGATTCGACAAAATACACAAACAAACACTCAACTTGACCAGATCATTAATTATTATTAACATCATACCTAATGTATATCATGACATCACAATATACAGTACGCTTAATCCTCCCGACACCCGTTCGTCCCTGTTTTGTTTTGTTTACTGACCACTAAACGATGCTGAAGCTTTAAACTGAACAGCTTTTAACTTAAAGGGTAAGCATCTGTTTCCATCTTTTACTGACAAACAAGAGTTAAATAATTCAGCTGAATTCCCTTGTAAACTTTTAATCGCCTTGAGAGGCCAGACAGTGGGCACCCTAACCTAAGCCTGTATGGCTGATGCGAGCGCTAGTTAGCTAGCGCCTGACACGGCTGTGTAGATGAATGTTCATTGCAGAGAGAAAGGAAAAGGCTGGCTCTGTCCCAGTTCATGCCAGAGGGAACTGGAGTTTATTTTAGTCACTGTAGTTATGCAGAAATAGGAGAGAGGCCTGTGACATGCGAGCGAGCTAAAAGCAGCGTTCACACGCTAGCTGCAACACTGCCGGTATGGATTTGCATTGAGTACCAATTGTACATTTTGGTGTGAAGTCACCAGTATTGATAATACATAAATTTGCATTCTAGTTTTCTTTATAGGGACAAAAAAAGAACTAAGATGTATTTAATTTGCTTCGTATGCCAATTTTCTCCCCAATTACTGTCAGTCAATGGAGGCGGCATTTACTGTAGGTTCAAAAATAGGCTCGTTGATTAAAGATGCTGATTGGACAGTTTAAAATGCTCTCATCCTTTACACACCTTCATGTCATCCAAATCCAGAATTATTTACTTTCTTCTATGGAACACAAAAGAAGGTATTTTAAAAAATGTTTCTCCATACAATAGCAGTATTATTTTGAAAGCATCCTTTGAAAAAGGTTGCTTTTGCTAGCGACTTATCCCGCTGATTTAAAAAAGTAACCATTCAATTCCAAAATAAAGAAATCAGTTATTTATGGTTTAGAAATAATAGTTTAATTTTAAAATAGTTAAAATACTGTTATGAAATTAGACATCGTCAATGACATAAGGCCAATAAATGCAACCTCCAGATGGTGCAGCCTTTGAGAATGAAACGCAGGAAATGAAAACCAACAGGATTAAAAATAAGTCAAGAAAATCTCAAATGTAAGCAAGATAAAAATGGAAAAACAAAACAAATGAAAACAAGACATTTTTTTACTTTTTTTGCACCCCAAATTCAAATTACAAATTACAAGCTATTTACAAATTACAATTTTAAAAAATTAGGCAAAAAATGACAAAAGAAAAATTTTGTAGAAAGAAAAGATTACGTAAAACTATTCTGCATTGCCGGAAAAAAAAATCAATGGAGTCAAAGTCAAAATAAATTCAAAATTTAAACTGCACATTGAAAAAAGTGAAAAAAAATGGAAAGATATTGTTATACCCCATGGACATTTTATTAACATGCAAAGTTAGTAAACGGCAAAAAAAGAAAATCCCAATTATGCTTAATTTCTTTAAATTCTAATTGCTTGCTTCTATTGTAACATTTAATGTTTAAAGGGCCAGCGAAGTGCTTTGAAATGTGCAGTTTTTATTCAATGTTTGATGCACCTGAAACATGAAGAGAGGGTGGTACATGGACTAGCTCCTCCCCTTTTAAAAAAACAGTCAATAACACTTGTTATATAACATTTCTGTGCATATCAAAAAAAGCAGAGATGGGGCATGTCAGATACTAGAGAGCATTTGATTGGCAAAGATTTGATGAGAACCTGAAGTATATAAAAAAAGTGATATAAAGTGTATAATAAGTGATATAAGGGATATAAAAAAAATACGGACCCATTTAGGCAGAAGTAACAAAAGCTAACAATACTCTTACTAATATCTAAAAAACTTTATTTTAATTTCACGGCCCTTTAAGTATTCAGAGCGAACACATTTTTCAGGGTTTTTTTATTATTGTTTCAGACCTTCCACAATAACTGTGCTTCATTAATCTTGAACTGAACTTTTATATACTTTGATGGTGTGAGGAATTCCATCAAGAGGTCTCTCCGCATCCACTGCTGTTCTGACCCTAAGTGCTCCCATTTGACAACCCACTCCGACTACACCACAATCTACTCTCGCTGTTGTTGTAGCATCTGTGAGAAAGATGAATAAAATATGAAACACTCATAGTACATTTATTCAAAGCCTTGCCACTTAAATTAGGAACTTCTGTAGTGGATTAGACGGCCTCGCACTTCTTAGCGCTTCCATGTGCGGCCTGAGGGTCCATCACTCACAGCCCACATTTATCAGTTAAGCTCATGATTTATATTATCAATTTAGTCACAGTATGATTAGTTGAATTTTATTTGATGACAGCTCCGTATTGGCAGGAACACAAAGGTGGACTGCTTTTATTCTTTAGCTAAGCATCAGCGAAGGTTAGCGTTTCTCTGATCTCCTTCACGCTGCATGATAATCAAGTGGTGCGAAATTTTGAAAAGGAAATAAAAGCGAGGTGGAAGGAATTAGGAGTGTGGTGGGAGGCGGTCGGGATGTGCGAGCATGATTTATGGCATTTTGCTCTTTAAGTTAAAGATGGCAAAGGGCCGTTCCGTCAGCAAACAATTCAATCACTGAGCCCTTCAGTCCGGACCCTTTGCAAAAGTAATTACCATCCCACCCTGAAGCACACATCCATCTTAAGGCTTTAAAAAGCCACTCATTCTTCATTCATGGAAATCAGCCGCTGCTTCCTTCTCAGTCATATGGTCGGCGTCTAAAAATACTTCAGGAGTCATTTGCCAGGCTTATTGCAATCAATACGAATCTATTCCAGCACGGACATGTTCTTCAATTTGGGGTGCAACAGAGAGCTATGCTCAAGGAAAAAAGACAAATAAAGAATGCATGCCATTTGTAGTGTCTTGAAATTGCTCAGTTTGCCTGTTCTGTAGTTCAAAAAACAGGTGAGAGAAGCCAAAAATGTTTTATTATTGCATTGTTGCATGCAACATATGACAACCTGCCAATTTAATTGTTTATATTATGTTGTCATCTCTCATCACATCAGTGACAAGCAGTTGTATTGTATAATGTGGTGGATACACAGATGTGTCAGTCATACTATCGCAAAATGTCAAACTAATAAATATGAATTTTATTATGAACAAATAACATGAAATTTTACTGACAGACAAAGTGGAATAAAACATTGTGTATTCATCTTCAAGACAAAAAAATAATAATAAAAATACAAACTAAATGTAAAAAAATAATCATTTAACATAATATGATGAATGTAAAAAATATAATCATATATTAATTAGTAATTCCAACAACCTTTCTCGAATCTGCATTTGTTTGATATGTTTATTTATTTTAAACCTGGCTGTAATGCCAAAGATGATTTTTCTTAATTGTCACAAAAATCACTGTAATATGCTAATTTACAGCTCAAAAATTTTTCATATCATTAATCAGTTTTTATCAAGAATCTCTGATGAAGATAAAGTCCAAAAGAAGTTTTCTTTATTCTGTATTTAAAATGTTTATTGTAAATGCCATTACCCTTTTTGTCATTACCCTGTTTGATTAATTTTATGATCCTTTTCTGAATCAAAAATTCTGAAACTGAAAAAAATATAAATAAATACTGATTTTTGTTTTGTGTAGAGTACAATAAATTCTGAATTCACAAACAAGCAAACAAAGCAACAAACCCATACATTTAATTTTCATGCCACAGTCATGCTGCGTGTTATTACTTTTCCACCATTGATATCAACTGCAGATGACCACACAACCAAAAACTATACTGTAATATCAACATTGAGCACTTTGGATACAAGTCACCTCTAATTTACACCATGGAACCTCAACAGGAATGGAAACATCCACAGTATAAATGACATCTATGACCTGCCTTAACTCAGAAGTCGGCATTAGAGCAAACTTAAAGCCTGTCCCAATCCCCATGAGCAAGAAACACATCCCTGTGGCCTATTCTTGTTCAGCTTCTGGACAGCGTGTATCGGCTCCCTGCAGAAGTGTGTGTGTGATCTCTCAGGAATTTGTTTCTAAACACTTTCCTCTGTCCAGAGTCCCCAGGGGAGAGACTTCTGAACCCAGCTGTGTGGAAAGAGCCGTGTTAAGCATACAGCACTGCATCTACATCTCTCAGTACTGAACAACCAAGCCTATTTGAACTGATCCTTAAACAGCTGTACATTAAACATGCAGCGTGTTGAGTTTATTGTGTACTGTGGGTGCATGTGACATCGACAATCACTAAGGCTGTCAATCATTAAAAAAAAGCAATCAAAAGATATGATTTGATTATAGACCAATCAAATAAACATGTTCTTGTAGAAACTATTATTATGAGTAATTAATAAACAATGTAAACAGTGTTGCTATATCGAATTATGTATAATCTGGATTAACAAATATAATTTTAGAAATACTTATACATTTTAAAATGCTTATAATCAAACAAATAAATAAATAAATATATATTACAATGGCAGTACTGTATAGACCATTTCGATGTGGCAATGTCACTGGCCCATGAAGATTCCCTGCTTGTTGTCAAACTATTTTGTAACTGTAACAAGAGGCAGTTTAATCAGATCTTAAAACAGCCGTCATCCCATTATTTATCAGTATGTGGACCTTTTAGGATACTTGGACAGTATGAAAATTAAAAATGCAATACAGGAAATACATTATGACTATTGTTATCGTTTACACCCCTCAAAATGGTCTATATTCAAAATTGATT
The DNA here is from genome assembly GCA_903798035.1 of Danio albolineatus. Taxonomy (NCBI): domain Eukaryota; kingdom Metazoa; phylum Chordata; class Actinopteri; order Cypriniformes; family Danionidae; genus Danio; species Danio albolineatus. The sequence goes on from CAIGQQ010026963.1 coordinate 2,320,505, forward strand.
TTTAGTCAAAATCAATAAAGGGGCTGACCTTTGAACTCCCTGTTAATACTACATTATATATTATAGTTTATATTTACATTATTTGCAATTATCAATACAGTACAAAACAATTAGTCATTAGATTACAGTCAGATTACATAAATTAAAATTAGACAATTATCTTACTAAGTTTTTTTTGTCATATAATTTATCAGTAACAGTCTAGACACTTGGTGACACAAACACTAAAACATAACCACTCCAGGTCATTTAGTTTGTGTTTTTGCTGAAGTATTATGCCTGTTTTACACCACAAGTGCGAGCTTCACATCAGATTTCCATCAGCATAATACAGTGCAGCTGCAGACTCGCAAAATTATTCACACTGGAAGCATGTGGACGGTACAGCAGCAGCTTCAGATATAGAAGATATATTCTGATATGTATTCATTTGTAGGAACATGAAGCATGTTGTACTTCTGGAACTCAATCAATCAGCCTTGTATTATTTAATAATTCACATGATTGGTGTAAACAGGTTTGATTTTGTAGCGTTAGAGCCTACCTGTATTACATAATAAACTAAAACATTAAAATTTAAATAAACGTATACATAAAACCTGCCGTACTTTCATCCAAACTAAAGAATTAAATACAGGTTTATATGGGTGAATCTTAAATATTTTCTGTTTCATTCTTCATTTTTACTTCTGACCAAGCTTACAGTTTTGCATTTTTAAATCAGTATTTATTTAGATATTATTTTTACATTTGCTCTACATTTGCGCTATATAAATGTAAGGAATTATAAATTATTATTTGTTCAGCTTTAGCTTGTTTCATTAATGTGTTTTTGTTATTGTTAGTATAGTTATTTTATTAACACATTTCAATTTATTTTCTATATATTTAGCTTTAGTCATTCCAGTTTAGCAGAAAGTAAACAGAACACGTCCAGCGTCGACCAGAGAAAAGTTTAGCATTTACACAGATTGAATCAAATCTTGTGCAAACCTCTCAATATTAAAAGTTAAATAACTGTTTGAACAGACAGACGCTGAACCCAAAACAACACAAGTGCAACTAAAACAAATTAAAAGACAAATTATAAATAGACAAAAGAAAAAAAATAAGTTAAGACAAACTTCATATTAAATATTGTGTATTCATTCATGCCTAGTTTACACATTTTGGCAAAGGAAAGAAATGTGTTTGTCTGTAAAAGTGCCATCTACAGGTACTTCTTTAAACAGCACAAGTCAGATTTTTCCACCACAGAACGAGTGCCAGTTATTTCTGTAAACATTTATTATTTTTGCTAATCATTATTAGTATTATTAATCATTATTTCAATTTGTTTATTTTTTTTCAGTGACTGTTGTAAATTTTTTCCATTACTTTTCCATTCCATTACATCCAATTGAGGAAATGTTTTTAGCGCCTATAGACTGCAACTCCACACAGGAAGTTTGGCCAGAAGAAAAATGGTCATGCCCCAACAGAGCCTGGTTTCTCTCAAGGTTTTTTTTCCCCCCTCCCTTCATTTTGTCAATTGGTGAAGTTTAGTTCCTCGCCACTGTGCCCACTGGCTTGCTTGGATTTGGACTTGTGGAGCTGCACATCGATGGATTTGCTCTTCAGTGTTTGACCTTTCAGCAGTGAAATTTAAACCACACTGGACTGAACTAAACTGAACTTCAACCCTGAAATCTGGACTTTACCAGAACTTCTATGCTAAGCTGCTTTGACACAATCTACATGGTAAAAGCGCTATAGAAATAAACAAGAAATTAATTGAATAGTTTTAGTCTTAGTTTTCATTTACTAAAATAACCTTGTTTCTGACATACTACAATTTTAATGTAAAATACACTTGTTAAAATACACTAAAATACACTTAGTCTGTATGTTAAAAGTGTGCTTACACTTTAATGGAGTGTGAGAAAGTGGCAAAAATAGACTTTACCATAAAATAGACAACCATCTCTGCAGTGCTCTTCAAGTAACTGCAACTGCTTGGCACTCATACGCTGAACTGCTTCTCCCGGTGTGAATACATGCACTCAATATGAACATGCATGCTGAAAAAATATGAGCTGCTCACACTTACAGTATGGTGTGAAACCAACCTTATACTTCTTACAGTGACAACTGGAGCACTCTAAGGTGGTGACAGTTCTTAGATCACACCAAGGGTTTAACCTTGACCCTTTCGAATACCACAACAGATCAGATCATAAACCAGACTACATCACTCCAAAAACACAGAACTCAAAATAGGATCAGCTCATGTTCAGATATTCTCAAATAAATAACCCATGTGTCCTTATATCATACTGATACGTCTAAAAAAAGACACTCTGAAGAAGTGTAATCCCAGATACTATAAGGTCTACTTACATCACATTTATTCATTCAGCAAAGGAGAACACAGCCTTTAGATGGGCCTTTCCCAATTCCCAAAGGTATGCTATACTCCCCTCCCTGTTAAACATCAATAACCCAGTGGCGGGCGTATCTTTTAGTACACATTGGTGTTCTAGAAGCTGTCAGAATCTATGTGGCGCTGCAGCTCTGATCAGAAACTCTGGGGTGGTGTGGTCTCCAGCATAGATGAATATTTGATATTTCTCTTGATAAAAGGCCTAACAATTTAAATAATACAGCAGACAAGATCCCCCAGGGCACGTCCAGGAACCATGAAATGTTGCATTAAATATTTACCTGTCATTTAACTTCAAAATGCCATATCTACGTACAAGGGAGCTGACCTCTGACCTCTTCGTTCTTAAACAAGATTTGGAGAAGGCCAGTCAGGTAGAAGCTTTTAAACAGTAGATTTGTACAAAAAATATCACTCAAGCCTGCTTGACCACACAGATATCTAGAATTGTGGGATGCAAATCAGTTAGCTGGTAAAACAATTTTGCCCAACTTAATATCAGACCTCTGCAGATTCGCCAGTTAAAGCACTAAACCATACTTAAATCTATGCAGTAATATTGCAAAAAAACATGCTGCTATTTATTATTATGTTAAACTTTTGGAACATCCTTGTAAAAGCACTCCGAAAGATTTGCAGAGGGTGTAGATTACAGGTACTGTAAATAATATTACAGGACTACTGAATCCCTAACAGCTTTCTAACAATACACTGGGGTCTTACGAAGCGAAACGGAACATTATTTACAACATTCTGGCACAGGCCGATCGTTTTGCTTCAAAAGACCACACTGTACTGTTATAAACAGTTGGGGAATAAGTTTGTTTTGCCTCTGTATTTTCCTTTTGGCTTGTTTTTTTTTTTTTGAGTCTTAAAGTGTCAGCTGTCATTCACTTTCTGTTAAAATTTACTTTCATTTTTTTGTTCAAGACTTATTTTATTCACATACATTTATTGTGGCCTAGGGGTGAGCAAATAAATCGCAATTTTGATTTTTAGATTAACTATATAATAGATGCCATATTTTAGATTTAGACACATATGAACAAACGGCAACGTTCCCATTGTTTATGCTTGAAATGTATTCCAGCTCATACATGCATAAACACACATTGTTTTCTCTTATTTGTTTCCTTTAGCATTGTTTCTCTGTTATCCAACCTCGTTTATGATTGCAACTCTTATAGCAACTTTCTCCATACAGTACAAAACCGTGCCATAAAGAATAAAGTCAGAGGCCTTACCGTTGATGGTTGGCTGTGTTTCCTAAAGCAGGTGTTTGAACAGGAGCAGGTCTGACAGGTGTTTTGTGAAGTGTTTCCATGGCTGTGTTGGGCCTCGGTGCACTGCAGGTTTTTGCAATCCTGATTTAGAAACACAAGGTCAGAGTCCTGCGGCTCACAAATCTAAATTGGGGAGCATGTTTGGGTTCAAAAGCCTGCTCGAACTAGAATAGTGAGAGTACTAACATACCTGGAGGGACTTATCCAGAAGGGAAAGAAATGTGTTGAATCTTCGAGCTCTGGTACTAATGATTAAAAGCCCAAAGTAGGTTTGATGTGAAGAAAAGATTTCCAGTTTGTGTCTTGGTAGCCTATTTTCCCGCATGCGGTTTTGCTCACGTGATGTTTTCATAATTGCTTTAAAAAGGAAAGACACCAGACGTAATGTTACCGTATAAACTGAAGTTGAGATCGTGTACTGCAAAGCAACAACAATAAAACGTCTTTTTGAACTGTCCACGTGCGCCACAAACTATTCTTTTTTTGTGCTGCATCTTTTAAGCGAATCAAACATTTTCCCTAACCGATTCGAATCGAACCGGATCTTTTCAGTGATTTAAGGCTACCCGCATAGGGGGAAGAATGATTCATAAACACACGATCCAAATCTTTTCAGTACGACTAAAGTTTGAACCGGATCTTTTAAAGATTCGATTCAATGTAAACAATTCTTTCACTTAGTGAATATATTTTGTTATATATGCCTACTAGACCAAATCATAAAGTTCCTGAAAGTAGTCAAAAAACACACGTAAATGTCATCAATGCTGCACAATACTTAAATCTATAGATTCTCTAATGTTATTGCCTAGCTTTTTTGTTGTTGTTGTAAATGGTCTAAGGTTTTCTTTCACATTTGAAGTATACTCTTCAAATGTGAAAGAAAACCTTATAGTTTTACACTGAGCAATATAGAGAAATATTATTAACAAAAACTAGACATGACATACTGACATTTTTATTTATTTTTGCGGAAGGTATACTGACTAACATGTGAAACATGAAATGAGAATGGGTAAAAAAAAGTACCATGATTAATAAGGCTTTTTCTCTGTTATAATTACTCCATATATTTATTAATGATGCTAAACTGCTATTGAAAATATACAGTAGTTTATACTTTTTATACTGTTTATACTGTTTAATTAGGCCACGTGTAGTGGATTTATAATAAATGATGCTCCAGAATAAGTTGAGTGAGCTCTAAGTTTTTGCCTGAAGGAGGGGACAACTCTGCTGATGATGCATATTAGATGTTTTCTGCTAATTTGTAACAAATGTGCTCCGTGTTTAGGCTTAAGTGCTCTCCCTCCTGAAGCAGTTCTGTCAGTAAACAGATTCATAAATTACAAGCATCTTTAATATAATCCTTTTTTCCCACTGCAAATGCACATGCAAAATTTATTTTCTTGTCAGCAATCTTAGTAGGCCAAACTTTTCTGATTGGTCCCAGGCAGGTAAGTTTTTGTAATCAGAATAATATGGCCTGATTTTTAATTTTTAATTATTTATTAAATTATGAGTGAAACTTCCCATCCAATATAACCATCTTTAGCAAAACTAGATATGTAAAAACTGTTATAAAATCACCTTCTTTTGGACACTTTAAAATGATATATGAACCGAAAATTTCAGTCTGTATATACATACTGTAGGCCTAAGTCTGTCTAAATGTGTAGTTCTCTGCCTATAAGACCAGTTTTGAAATGACTGATGGCTTTATGGCTGTGGTAATTACCCAGTTGGTTAGAGTAATTAATGAGGCTGCGTATATCATGAGTCTGCAGTTGGCCACCCCTGAATGCTAAGCGAGATTAGTTATATAAGTATATATTTACTGGAGTAGATTAGAGATCTGGGTGGGTTGTATAGAGCTGCTTTCTATGAAGAGAACCGTGACATGAGAACTGACAGATGTTCTCAATCTTGGGGTTTTAAAGTAAATAAAAACTGTGTATACATAATGCATAACAGCAAGTCCATCTTTGAGTGGCAAAGTTTTGTAGTTGTCTTTAAATCGTTGAACTGAATTAAAATGCTGTGTCAGCATCTTAAACACCCTCAGATATGGCTGAACTAAAGTGGTTCTGCAGAGAAGAGTGGGCCAAATTACATCACAGTGCTGTGTAAGACTGATTTAAGTTTTTGATGTGAAAGATGCAGCACAATCAGATCTTAACATTATGGGTATTTAGCTGAAAAGTATAGGGGTTTTGAAAAGTATTTGGCTTTTTAAATTGGTGATACAAATTTTCAAATTGGTGTTAGATGCTCTTGAAACACTTTGTAATTATATTTAATATTTGTAAATTACATTGATTAACATGAACTAACAATAAACAATACACCTTCAACGTGAAAAGCTCATTTGCAAAAACAAATTTTCCTTCATTCATTCATTTTCTTTTTGGCTTGGTCCCTTTATTAATCTGGGGTCACCACAGTTGAATAAACCACCAACTTATTCAGCATATATTTGCGTTTCAACCCATCACTGGAAAAAAACAAAACAAAACAGATTTTAAGAATTCTTCTTAAAAAAAGAAATATTTTCTTTCTGCAATCAAACTCTTTCAATGCTCAAAGATTTTTTTTAAACTGCTAAAAAGCTCCAGCTTTGGTCATTTCTATAAATTTTTCTATAAAATTTTTTTTCCTTCTTTTTTTGTCATTGCACTTAACTCACAACAAATGAACTCTTCAAGAACTAAACTTATATAATGTTAATTTCAGTATTTACTGACACATATTTAGGGTCAAAAGTTGTATCTGCTGTTTGTCTTAAGCCCTCCAAAAGAACTTGAAACTTACAGCTGTTCTTGGGATTTTTAGTAACTTAGAGACGTTTAATAAATATGAAAGACAATGTTATGTGGTATGGTAATTGCCAAAAGGGTGATTATGAGAATGTGGAAAACTGAATACAGTAGTTTAGTGTGTGGGGTACAGATCTTGTAAACATTCTTGCTTTGGAGAGGTTAAGATATATCAATAAGGATAAATTTGAGATATTTGTTAAAACATGGGGACAGGTATTAGAACACCTTAATGCATTAGAAGAAATGCAAACATAACCAATGACCCCTGTCGATAACAAAGTAATTAGGGATTGAATGTAATTGATATTCCCTATTTATATGTTTTTAATAATGTGCCAAAACTATTATTTGACAATAACACTATAGTCAGCATAATGTATTTTTCTGGTAATATAAGAAAAATGTAACTATTCGTTGTTTTTATTTATGCAGTACCCAACCAGCTAAATCATATTTTGTTTTCATGTGCATTCGTTGCTCTGTGTTCTGTTGTTCAGTTGTTCTGTCATAGGTTAGTGTTTTTATTGTATTTTATATGTATTATTATTGTATTGTATTGTATAGATTTTTCTTCTATGTTTTGTTGTAGTTTTGTTGTAGATTTATAAAACAAGTTTCTGTTAACATTAGTCAATACACTGTGAACTAGCGTTTATTTAAACATTTCTATTAACTAACATTAAAAATATATTTTTATTTTTAAATATTTTTTAAATGAGACTGATAAAACATTTGTTTAAAAGTTGTGTAACTTTAACACACATGGACAGTGTATGTGTTAAAGATGTGTCTTGTTTTCCAGAGGCAATAACAACTCATCAGCAGAGTATCGACATAAGTTGTTTTTACAAACACCACTGAGAAATAATAACTTAATACATTAACTTAATACATTGATGAATTTTGAGATGATTGACATAGTGATTCCCTTCATTATGAAGTATTCCCTCAAGTAAGAAGACAGTCGGTTAAATTTGTGCACTGTTATTTTACACAATACTTGATATAATATATTGTCAACACAAGTTGTCTAAATTGTATCCAGTGTCTATAGGAAATGCTCTTTGGATGCACTGAAATGACCTTGCAAAAAATTAAAATTCAAAAGAGACACCAGTCGTTTGAATGGTCTGGTGGAATAAATAGTCCATTCAAAGAGAGAGTGTCATTGTAGTTATCTACGAAAATTGAGGCCACTTCTTCCACAGCTAAGTCCATTTGTTTGTAGTCCATTCTGTCCACTTGTGAAAATGTGGGTTGTGGGGACGGTGATAGTGAGGGCCACATTACTACAATTCCAGCACAGGCAGTTCTTCTTCAGTCTGAAAGGGGTTAAAAGGTTTAGACTCGCTTTGAGACACAAAATGAACACACTGTCATCAGTTACTCACCTTCATGTCCTTCTAAAGCTGGGCGATTTGATTGCTTCAGGGGAACACAAAGAAAATGTTTTCATTCTATATGCTGTAGCGGTCAAGCTCTGTGAAGAAGAATGGAGAAAGAGTACAAGAAATGTATAACTTGTGTGCACTATAACTGTTTCCAATCTATAGCCAGAGTTGAGGGTGGTAATATTACTGGACATAATTAGATTTTTTTTTTAAGTTATTGTAATTAGAATATATTATGTTTTAAATCAGTTTTCTTTTTTCTTTATGCTCATGCACTTCGTATTGTTGATCGATAGAATCAGTTCAAAAGTAATCCAAAAGTAGTAACATTATCATGCTGGATAGCAAAAATCCGGAAAGTAATTACAAAAGTAATCCAGACAGACAGACAGACAGACAGACAGACAGACAGACACAGACAGACAGACAGACAGACAGACAGACAGACAGACAGACAGACAGA
>CAIGQQ010026963.1:2328892-2349180 GCA_903798035.1 Danio albolineatus
AGACAGACAGACAGACAGACAGACAGACAGACAGACAGACAGACAGAATAAATGGATTGATGGATGGATGGATGGATGGATGGATGGATGAATGGATGGATGGATGATTGGTTGGATGGATGGATGGATGGATGGATGCACTGTAAAAAATGCAGGGTTCCACAATTCATTCATGTTGTCCCGACACAAAACGATAACGTTAACACTTTTAACAAATTTATGTGGACTGAACATGAATGAAGCTGTCCTAATGAAATATCAAGAATTGTGTTGTTTCAGCTCGTTTTAAAGTTGAACAAGCAAAAAAAGAAAGAAAAAGAAAAGAAAAAAACATTTTGAGTGTGGATTTACAAACAACTGAATAGAACAATAGAATGATAGAACGATGGATGGATGGATGGATGAATGAATGGATTTAACTTAACAGCAATTAATGAATTTAACTATAGAATTGAATCATGGAATGATATAAAATGATAGATAGAATGATAGTACAATAGATAGAATGATGGATGGATGGATGGATATTAGAACAACTGAATGATAGAACGACAGATGGATAGATGGAAACAGACTATTTGCAGCACTGTCCTTAACTTGACTGCATAAAAGGATAGTTCTACAGTTAGTGACTTTGAATAAAAGCTTTTTCAACATGTCTAAATGTAAACAGTTCTGCCTGACAGACTTAAGGCCATAAAAATGCACCATCCAGTGATGTTATCAGTTTACTCATACATAAAACATCTGTAAAGAGCGATGGTCCATTTATGTAAGTGACACGAAATTATGAAAGGCATAACAGAAGATAGTGCGAGAGCGAAAGGGAGGAGGAAGAGACTGTAAAGAGCCGCTGTCTGAACGTTTAAGGGCAGAAGGGTGCCACTGGTTAAAGTCTGACACTTCAAAGCGGCGTTTGATGTAACGCAAGCCTAAAAGCAAACAACTGTCTGCCCGCTGCTGTGCTACATGTATCTCGCATGACCCTGTGGACATTTCAACTAATGCAGACACACATTCGCCAGTTTACTTCACCCTTTATCACTCCAGCAGAGCTTTATATGATGGTGTCACATCTTCCTTCCCTTTCAGCGCTTTGGATTTGCTTTTTGACATGTGGAAAAACATGTTCCAACCTGACAAGCTTGTAATTTGTGACATTACATCTGCAGGTGATTTAATGAAATTCTGCAGCTGAAAAAAAAAGTCCCCATTTTGAGACAGCAGAATAGCTCACTTTTCTCCATATACTGCAAGCAAACAAAAGGTAATAATGGCCGCAGAAACAGAAGCAACAGTAAAACGATGTGCAATAAAAACATGTCTTCCAGCTAGGGTTTACATTTCGCAGCATAACATTTAGAAATATTAGATCATTAATGTGCAGAGAGAGAATGTAATCGCAGTGGTTATTAAAAATTACGAGGGAGAAGATTAATGCAGATCTCCTGAGTTTAAGTCTGGTCAAGTGGATGCTCAGTCCTGCTCTAAATAAAGCGTGGGTGTGTGTTACTGAGAGAGAGTGAGAGAGAGAATGGATCATCACAGTCAAACTGATTGATAACAGGGATGTGCATTTAGACTAGATCACTTAAAGCTGAAGCGTGTCGTTTCAGCACCATTAAAAACACCAAACAGAATTACTTTGCTCTCAAGTGTGAACTTAAACTTCAATCTTCAAATTCAGGTCAAAACGCCTCTTCAAAAGTTAATTCCCGATGAATAAATTCCCGTCTTTGTTGAATGTTGTAGCTCGCTCTGATATTTCAGACTTACAGACATAAGATTAGTTGTAGGTGCTACTGTATTTAATGTTGAAATGAGAACTTTCCAAATGAATTGCTTTCCTGTAATGTAAGAATATGTGGATTTAAAGGAACAATGCACTTAAAACTGACAATTCCATGATCATTTATTCACCCTTCACTTGTCACAAATCCACTTGGGTTTTTTTCTACTGAACACGGAAGAAGATATTAAGGATTGCTGTCCTGTAAAATGTAAGTTTATTTGTATAATTTTACACTATTTATTGTTTCAAAACAGCTTTACAAAAGGTGCACATTACTCCAATTTTATTGCATATAGGTGATGTCTAAGAGTACATGTTTAATGAAGGGTATTTGTGTATTAAGTGTATCCTGTGTGTTGTCCTGGAAGCCCTAGATGGTTGAGATCATTTCTTCATCTCTTTGTTTGAGTTGTCCTTGAAGTCCTCTACACTACCTGACAAAAGCTGTGTTGCCTATCCAAGTTTGAGGAACAACAAATAATAACTTGACTTCTAATTGATAATTTGGTATCAGAAAGGCAAACACCTCTAGATTACGCTTATTTTACCAAAATAAAATATGATAATGTCTGGATTTTTTAAAATGATTTAATGAGGACAGTAAGGTCTGACTTTTCTTAGACAAAAGTCTTGTCACTTAACAGAAATGATGGACAGGATGTGTAATATAAAGTCATGGTGCAGTTGAATAAAAATGAATATTGTGCATGACTCCCATGAGCTTGAATAACTGCATCCATACATCTCTGCAATGACCCAAATAACTTTAATATTAATAATAATTTTAATAAACTTTAACATGAATTAATAGAGTCATCAGGAATGGCAAAGAAAGTTCTTGCAGCACTCCCAGAGTTCATCAAGATTTTTTTTATTCATCTTCAATGCCTCCTCCTCCATCTTACACCAGACATGCTCAATAATGTTCATTGCTGGTGACTGGGCTGGCCAATCCAGAAGCACCTTGACCTTCTTTGCTTTCATAAACTTTGATGTGGAGGTAAAGTACTGTATAAAGAGTGCTATCCTGCTGAAGAATTTGCCCTCTCTTTAGGTTTGTAATGTAATGGGCAGCACAAATGTCTTGATACCTGTTGATGTTGCCATCCACTCTGCAGATCTCTCGCACACCCCCATACTGAATGTAACCCCAAACCATGATTTTTCCTTGGGTCCGTGCAGGTTCCAATAGGTCTTCTGCAGTATTTGTGATGAATGAAATGCAGTTCAACAGATGATTCACCGGAAAAATCTACCTTCAGCCACTTTTCTAAATAATCAATTAGAAGTCAAGTTGTTATTTGTTACTCTTACAACTGGGAAGACTTTTGTCAGGTTGTTTAAGGTTGGCATCATCTCTTCGTACTGTATGAGTTGTCCCTGAGCTCCTCAATGGTTGGCATCATCTCTTCACAGGTCTTGGAACACATCATTAGCACTGCACAATCTCTAGAGGCCTTGGGATGAGCATCCCCAGGTGCAGGGCCAGAGCAAGCTGAACTGCCGCTCTAGGCAAGGGACGATCACGCCACCCTCAACCTGAAAGTGAAAACAAAAGTGGTGACCGGTTTGCAAATTGAAGACCGGGGGTGGGTGGGTTGGTGGTTTTGGCTGCCCTCACTATTCTGCCGCCCTAGGCAGCTGTCTAGGTCGCCTCTATGGACGCGCCGTCGCTGCCCAGGAGGAAATAGAAACCATAGAAAATAATTAGCGTAGCTGCTGTTAGTGTATTTATACAAGAGATATGAAATATCAGTGCTACAAATGAAAACAGCAGTTATATAACCAAACATAGTTTGGTAACAAAATGTCTGGTGTATTAAGACAGAAGGAGTGTGTCCTACAGGTGGTTGTCACCTGCATGGAGCAATTCAATTCAATGCATCTTTATTTCTATAGCACTTTTACAATGTCGATTGTGTCATAGCAGCTTTACATGGATTACAGTGAATTGAAACAGTGTCAGTCCAGTTTTCAGTGTTGAAGTTCAGTTTAGTGTGGTTTAATATTCACTGCTAAGAGTCCAAACATTACAGAGCAAATCCATCGATGCGCAGCCCTACAAGTCCCGAACCATGCAAGGCAGTGGCGACAGTGGCGGGGAAAAAACTTCACCAATTGGCAAAAGTCAAGGATTAAAATACCTCGAGAGAAACCAGGCTCAGTTGGGCACGACCATTTCTCCTATGGCCAAACGTCTTGTGCAGAGCTGCAGTCTAGGCACCGGAGGCTGGAGAACGCTGGACGTTCATCGTGGAGAAGCTGCAGATGGAGTGCCATGGTGTGCTGACCCTTCAGGATCAATGTGAGGACTTGTCTGTCACTGGTGTCTCCACTCCTTCATGACCACCACAGCAGTAGCTCAGGATACGGCCTGGTTCAGGATTATGGAAACATTAGGAATAATTAAAGCACACTCATACATCGTGCTGTTATGTGGTGCATTGTGTGTACATATGCTTTACTAAAAAGATAGGTCTTTGAACTGAGAGAGTTTGTCTGAGCCTCGGACATTATCAGGAAGTTTAGGGGTCATAAATGAAAAGGCTCGACCTCCTTTAGTGGATTAAGCATCCAATGTGTAAAACTATTTTCAACCTGGTGGTTCCTTGGTGGTTCTTTCCTCTGTGGTTACCCTTGATAAAGCAGGGATTAAGCCGAAGAACAGTGAGTGATTGGAACCACTTGAGGGCTTAAAACAAAGTTTTGCCGAATAATAATAATTTTGCCAAATGTTTTGATTATGATAATATTGCAGTGTAACATAATAGTAGATGCGATGTTGTGATATATGACGTGGAAATTGTCTATAATATTTAGTTGAAAATTAATTAATAGTAATTGAATATTGGCTATAAAATCAGTTATTTTAAAAAGTGGGTGTTGGAATTGAATTGCTTTACGCACTGAGGAAGTATCTGAGCTGAAACATTTGTGTCATTTTCCAATAACGCATTTAAAATAAAATTAAATACGAAAAACACTTTCTTAAATGCGGATCACAATTTCTTATATTAAGCTTTCTAAAAGATCAAAGCACCAAAACAAGGGATGAAGTAGCAGAAGTGTGTGGTGCAAACAGCTTTAATTAAAATTTTAACCCAGCAATTGGGTTTAGGTTGAAATGACCCAGTATTTTTTGATTATATGAAATTATATGAATTTTTTTTTCTTTCAAACACTTTGTCGTCTCCTGATCTGAGCATTTTTTTTCCCTGTCTTTATTTTCCTCATCGCCTCTCCTCTGATATGCTCAGCGTGCTTTAAATTGATCAGACTGCAGCTCAAGCCGCTCTAAGCTAAAGATCAACAGGGTTCAGTGGGAAACACACACACACGCAGGGTGGACAGAGGATCACACATGTCCCGCAGGGAAATGCCAACCTGATAAAGACATATGAGAATCATTAAAGACACAAAATAGAAGAGAGGGCCTCTATCAGGTCAGAGGGAATCAATGTGCTGCCAGTGGATATCGCAAACAAACTGCGTAGACCTGGAAGGAAATGTCATGTGGGCAAACTGTTGGTTAGAATGTCCTTCTATCCAGAATGAAGGGATTTCATAAGTGAAGCAATCATGAATTAATGGTGATTTTAAAACACAAAATTAGTCATACATTAAGTGTCATCTTTGAAAATTATATTTAAACATTTTCTTTTTTTCCATGCATTGTTTTTTTAGGATTGGACAATATTTGGACAACTATTTGAAAATATTTTTAAATATAAATGCAAAATATAAAGAAATATACGAGAAAATTGCCTTTATAGTTCAATTGAAGTACTTCGTGTAGTTGAAGCAATGCGTGTTACTAAGCAACAATTACATTTTTATACACTCACTGGCCACTTTATTAGGTATACCTGTCCAACTCCTTGTTATTGCAAATTTCTAATCAGCCAATCCCATGGCAGCAACTCAATACATTAAGGCATGTATACACGGTCAAGACGATCTGCTGCAGTTTAAACCGAGCATCATAATGGAGAAAAAAGGGGATTTAAGTGACTTTGAATGTGGCATGGTTGTTGGTGCCAGACGGGCTGGTCTGAGTACTTCAGAAACTGCTGATCTACTGGGATTTTCACACACAACCATCTCTTGGGTTTACAGAGAATGGTCTGAAAAAAGAACATATCAAGTGAACAGCAGTTCTGTGGGTGCAAAAGCCTTGTTGATGCCAGAGGTCAGAGGAGCATGGCCAGACTGATAGAAAGGCAATAATAAATTAAATAACCACTCGTTACAACCGAGGTACGCAGAAGAGCATTTCTGAATGCACAACACGTCAAAACTTGAGGCAGGTGAGCTACAGCAGCAGAAGACCACACTGGGCGCCACTCCTGTCAACTAAGAAGAGGAAACTGATGCTACAATTCACATAAGCTTACCAAAATCGGACAATAGAATATTGGAAAAACGTTGCCTGGTCTGATGAGTCTCAATTTCTGCTGCGACCTTTAGATGGTTGGGGCAGAATTTGGCATCAACAACATGAAAGCATGGATCCATCCTGCCTTGTATCAACGGTTTAGGCTGCTGGTGGTGTATAGTTGCTGACCATCTCTTTATGACCACAGTGTACTGGTCTTCTGATGGCTACTTCCAACAGGATAACGCACCATGTCATAAAGCGTGAATCATCTCAGATTGGTTTATTCATAGAGCACCTTTTGTATATGGTGGAACGGGAGATTCGCATCACGGATGCGCAGCTGACAAATCTTCAGCAACTGCATAATCCTTGCCAAAACCATACTGTCCAACATAAGACACAAATCATGAAATACAATGTACAGTAGTAAAACTGAATCAGTTTGGGTAAATTGACATCATATACAGCTTCCTGAAATAACTCATATTTAAAAGGTTATCAATAATCTCACTTAATTTGTACATGTGCTCTATAAATCCGTTTCAAAGAACTTTCATGTTTCTGCCAATATGAAAGTTGTCACAATTTTCTCGGCATGGTGATTTTTCATATCAGGTTAAACTTTCAAAATGCAGAGCTTTTGTTTCTCTCCTTTTTTCTCTATTCCTCCTGAGGTCCTGATAATCACTACAATTAGAGCAGAGTTAATTAAGGTCTTCAGCTCCGTCTCCTGTTCGCGCTTAACAATATAGATGCAGTCAGCAGCAGCGAGAGAAAGTGATAACCCTACAGCCAAACAAGAGTCATTAACCTACAGGCCAAGACTTAAAGAAAGGAATCTGTAAAATATGTTTTCAGCATGAAAGAGACGTCTAATGAGATTCACTTATGCAAGTTCCCTAAAATGGTTTTCTATCAGCTGAAGCTTTTGTAACCTGTAGACAAGCAACCTTTTTAACATAGGATGATGCAAACAATGTTCATTAAAATCCAATCCATGTATAGTACGTCCTCACAAACACTGTAAAAATGCAAGGTTCCACACAATTCCTTCATGTTGTCCCAACATAAGTAAATTAAGTTAGCTTAATGTTTTTACCAAAATGTAAGTAAATTGAACATATTACAATTAATTTCTCAAAAAAAGTGTTTTTTAAGGACCCCTCAAAGGCGTTATGTATTCTGTACTGTAAAAACTGCTTATTATATGGTCCTACACTAAACCAAACCAAAAAACCCATTAAGTATGTTTTTTAATGTTCTGAATTATAAGGACACAAGACATGTACTCATAAACCAGCTTAATAAAGTAACACCTAGTCATACCTGTTATACAATTGTGTCTTCATAAACCACAGAGTAGTACACACACACACACACACACACACACACACGCGCACACACGCACACATACAAAAGTTGTTTACAGCTGAACGTGTGTTCTTTTAAATAAAGTGTGTGGCTCTCGATTATTTTCCATTTAAGATTTTCAGTGCATTTAAATTTCAGTTTGCTTTTCACACACACACACACACACACACACACACACACACACACGCACGCACGCACGCACGCACGCACGCACGCACACACGCACACACACACACACACACACACACACACACATAATCTCATCTCAGAAATAGAAACAGAGACAGATGATGATCTTTTACAGTAGTAAACAAACAGACTGTCACTACAAGCTCAGGAGAGTTTGCTGAGGGTCTAGATTAAAGGTTATAATGTTCAGTAGCTTGTGCAGTCGAATTGTGATCCTTTACCTTAGTCCAACATCAGGAGTCAAAGGTAGAAATTTCAGTGTTCTTCTCCTAAAGAAAAAAAAACATAATAAAATAAATAAGCATACAATTCAATAACAAAACAGGTTGTTTTTCCAGGCAGCTTGTCACAACCCATAGTTAGGTTGTAAAGGTTAGTGCCCTCTAGCTGGTTTAAAAATAATTGCAATGTTCTGTGTACAGTAGTTACAAAAATGTATATGTATAAATACATAAATGCTGATACCAATCAAAATGCAGGATCATTGAAGCTCAGAGTGTGGGTTTATTTAGATGTTCCTTTATCCACTGTTTTTCCCAATTCTGCTTCCTAAATTTACATTTATGTGTTTAGTAAAGGCTTTGAAGCCTGATTTAGAGTTTTGCCAAGGTCTTGTCACACATTTTACTAGTGTATGTTCTCTAAGATCAAACCCAGTAATGTTGTGCTACTCTATGCAATGCTTTACCAGTCAAGTTACACAAATTACACATTTTTATATGAAAGGTTTCAGAGCATTGTGTTTTACTCCCGATATAGAGGCACTATTTTAGTAAATGCTCCTATAAGCCATATACAAAAACAGACCAAAGACACTCTTGAAAATGTGATTTGAAAGCACCCGTTTAATACTTTCACAAACTTGCAGGGTCAGGCTTTTCATACGTTTCAATGACTTCAACAAGCTGATTTTTTTGAAGGTAGTTGTCTGAGATGGTGAATGGAAACATTAAGTTTGATCAACAGATGATTTGTGGTTTGATAATCAAGCCAAAGGATAGTTACGTCAATTAGTGTTATCAGTGTTTTTTTTTTTTTTTAGAAAATGATACATAAAATGCAGAATCATTCTAATAATGTGACTTCTATATTAGTTTCAAGTTCAGACATACTGAATATGGTTGAAATACTTACAATTCTTCATGGACCTGTATACTAAATGAGATGACAGTTGAGTTTAAGCAACTTTAAAACAGAAAGATTCCAATGCAATTTTATCAAAGATACGAAGAGAAGTTTTAAGAAAAAAAAAAGTGATCTTTTTGTTAATTTTTGGATCTTGACAAGCATGAACAGTCCTCAAAACACCTACTTTTGTGCACCAAAATCAACATGAGGGCATGTAAATGGAAAAATATTAGATGCGAACGGTATTTATTTCCCCTTAGCCTCATTTTGTCTGTTCTCTTTGTCTCTCTTCTCTCTCCCCTCTTATCCTATCTGACAAGAAGGGAGCAGACATACGCATGGCCTCTGATAGTATGACAGGTTCATATTTCTCCGGTGTTTGGCTTGGCAGGCAGCTGGTGAATCTGGCAGGGGAAGACAGTGGGGTGCTTGAGTGTGGGTCTCCTGACTCCTGGGTGGATGATACCTGCCTCTGCTTCTCTAGGTGCTGAGAACAGACAGCTTCTTAATGCTGCCAGTGATATCTGCTGACACCACCCCTATAGACCTTTACCTGTGAACCTCAAGGTACAAGTAACGCATGCAAACCTGTGACAAAGAGCTAAAGAGTTCTGTCACAGAAGAGCTCAATCTTAATATAGACGCTGTACTTCAGAAAGTTTCACTTTCAACTTTCGGCCAAACTTTCTATTGGAGCTTCACAAAAAAAAAGATTAATTGTTAGACACAATGTACTTATTGTGTACTTGTTGTGTTTCTAATTAGATGGGAAATATTTTGCTTAGGGATGCTTGTTTTGAAGAGTGTATTAAACAGATGCAGGACATGCTGGTTAGAATCATAATCAGCCTATAGGTTTGCACTGGTGTTGTGACCCAGAAGGTAGTAAGAGGTGGGCTTTAGCATCCTTGCTGGCATAAAGCCCATTTGAATTTAAATTAGAGTGGTACAAGTGCTACCAGAGGGTTTACACTGGTGCCGTGACCCGGGTGGGAGTAAGGTTTAGGAGTTGAGTATAAGGCCTCAATAGGTGCACTAGAGAATTGCTGATGCACCGTAGTACAAACAAATGACAAACGTTGGTGCTTTGGCCAAGATGGGACTGAGCTTTAATTTTAATTCAATTCACCTTTATTTGTATGGCGCTTTTACAATGTAGATTGTGTCAAAGCAGCTTCATATAGAAGGTTATAGTAAATTGAAAGTGTCAGTCCAGTTATTAATGTAAATAAATAAATATGCAAACGTAATGGAGGTCAACTAAGATCTGCTTAAGTAACGCTCTGTTGGTCTCAAGTCAAGCGCAAAATGAGCTACAGGGTGCAGTCTTAAAGCTTGTGTTTCCCATTCTGGTTGTATCCCCACTCACAGCAGTGCAAGTAGATGTGGAATGTTGAATTGGTGCTGTGACCCAGAATGAAGTGAGGTTAAGAAGGATGAATGTAAAAAATGACCAGCTAGTATAAGCTGTGAAACCTCACTACCTTACCTCTGGAGGTGGATTATAGGGAATTGGTGTAATAGATGACATTAGGGGTTGCAATCTCGCCTATTTACTGCAGAGTTACCTACTGAAATACTGTGAAATTCAAATCAGAAGGTAACCATCCAGTTACCAACCAAAAGTTGGAACGTTAGAAGTCAGTTCCATTTTGATCCCCATCAGAATATGGGGATAATTGTTCTTTCTTTACATTGAAACTTGCAAAATGTGACTTATTCACACATGCACTGGATACGCACAGATGCTTACTCCTATGATGCTGGGGTATTTTGGATGATTGTAAGTGTCACTATGTGGTTGTTAGGCTGTTGCTAAGAAGGTTGTCATTTATTTATACAGATCAAGTCTTTCAATTGAAATCTATGATGTTTTTACACCCTCAATTTGTTAGACTGTCTGCTTAGAGACACAATAGCACACCTCTTCTCAACACACCACATGATTTGAGGTATCATTCATGTGCGTGCAGGTGTGACGCTCAAATCCCTTAACCCAAAGTATGAGCAATAATAATAGCGATGATTGTCTTAGCAAGCGCCACAAACTAATAATCATCATTCCCATCACAGCTCAGTCCTCTCAAGCGTGTAATACCAGTTTTCTTTCAGCCAGATTATTATTCAAATGTTGCTCTACACCTAAATTTAATTAATACAGATTGACCGAAAGAGAGAAAGAAAAACCTCAGTCAGTATAACAAGCCTCAGTTCTCAGAAAATTTTGAGGAAATGTGTCGCGGTACGGTAGGTTTGAGTCTCGCTTCTTTACAGTGTGACTTTCATTTCCTTCTCAATGTCCCTCCTGTGGTTTAATTCAACAGGGAGTGTCTGCAATTCCAGACTGACCATTAGTGCTAGATTTAAAGGGTCTGTATAGCATTAGTATTCATAACTGTAATCCCATTTTCAGCCCTTACCCATGTTTAATCAAGTTACTCAAAGGAAATCTTCAGGTTTTAAAATCGATTTTTAAGTCCCCTCTTCTAACTTTCTATGATATTTGAGGCTTACGCTGTTTTTTTTTTTTCACCTTTAAAAGCTTCCTTCTAAGACGCATTAAGATGTTTGGTATAGGTCACATTCATGGCAGACTTTGATTGATTCCGGTGGATAATTACTCTCAGAAGTAAAGACGCCCTGTGTGGCATTTCTATCTCCATTATGCGAGAAAACACAAGACCCACGCACACTAAAAATCACGGCTTGAGTCATACAATAAGCACGTAAGAGTGCCTCACGCAGAGCTCTCCAGGGTGCTGAAATCAGGATGAAGGCTGAAATGTCAATGGTAGCAATAGGAGCGCAGAGCAGCTGAGCTGTCCGTGGTTCTGAATTGAGCAGGAGGCTCTGTTGCACTGTGTGGGTTGGTGATGGCGCTGTCCATGGTGCTGATGAGAACGCTGATGTGCCACAGCATGACGCCCCCTTTAATATGCTCCAGGTGTGGTTGGAAACATTTGCACTTACAGGGCACATGCCTTAACAGGGTACAGCAGTAAATATGCTGTATACCTATACATCAACAGACTATTTCACCCAAATAGGCTTCAAGTAAAATTAAAGGGTACTACAGTATTTGAAATCTTGCCAGATCTGGTGCAAGGAATAGATCCTTAAATCTAACTGAATCCAAATGATATAAGCATTTAAAGTTTGGGATTCTATTTCAAAAATCTATTGAAGAAATGTACTAGATAGTTAGACAGACAGATCTTTCCGCTAATGCACTGTTGAATGTGTTACTGAAAAGCCTTCAGCCTATGCATTACAACAATACGTGTAAGTTTGTCTTCAAATTTAGTCTAAAAGCTGGCATATCCAGACACGGTTTGTTTGCATCTAGTTAGAGTAAACACAGACCTCTGCACTTTTCTGTTTATCAGCTCTCAATGCCTTTCTGCTCATAGCTTTTATTGTGAAAATGAAGACTACAGAGCTTCTGTCTACCAGAGCTTATATAATTATGTACATTCCAACCTTGAGGCTATAGTTATTTCTCTCTCTCTCTCTTTTCCTGCACTCTCTCATATACACAGAGAAAGGAATCTGATAAACAACTCCTATTCTGCCTTTTTTTTTGAGAACTGACCTCATCAAGCAACACTTTGGCTCTGTTTTGTAAGTCTTGAGTGCATATTCTGTGGGTGGATGCAAAGTGCTGACAAACATTCCTCTGATTGACTGAATCATTAAAAACTGTGTGCGAGTGCTGCCTGCCTCTTTGGGTAGAAATAATGAACTCTGTATTCAGCTTGTCTTCATTTTTAAAGCGACAGACAGTTCATCCAAAAAAGTAGATGCTGTCATTGATTACTCGCCCTCATGTCATTCTAAACTCACAGGACTTCTTATTGTTTGCTGCTTTGCTTTATAAACTCAAGGGAGGTGTGGAAAATAGAGCATCAGTTGTGTGGATTACTCTTATGTACTTTCTGCCTACTTTTTAATAGCTTGAGCGCACATGTTCTAGTTCATTGTAAGTGCAAAATGTCTGTTTTTGTGTTCAACAGAATGATAAGTGGCTGAGTAAATGACAGAATGTCCATTTCTGTGTTTTTTTATTTCCTTCATACAGATAAGGATCTGGCGTTAGTTAATGGTGAAAGATGGCAAACAACTTTTCAACAGTAAGTGTTCTTCAGATGCATTTAGTTTGGAACAAGACGGGCAAAGACAGAAAACGGAACGCTGCACATTAGATTTCAGGTCAGTTTGGTGTCTGGTAAAGTAGTACCATGGAAGTTGCTGTATCTGGTTTGATTTGTTTGGTTGTTTGACAGCTCATCATAACTGAATCAGCCAAATCAGCCATCATGAGCATTTGATCCAATGTATCAACATATCAACTGTTGTTCAGAACCAAGTTATCACCACTTGACAAAAACCTTGTCCGAAAAAATGTCCATTTTTGCTACTTTTCAGAAAACGAGTAAAGCCTGTCTGATTACTAACACTGCATCTGAAATCACATACTGTACTTCCATAATATACAGTCAGGTCCATAAATATTGGGACATCGACACAATTCTAACATTTTTGGCTCTATATACCAACACATTGGATTTGAAATTAAACGAACGATATGCGCTTAAACTGTAGACTGTTAGCTTTAATTTGAGGATACTTTTTGGACGGCGCTTCATAGAGCAGACGGACAATGACCAAGAGCATACTGCAAAAGAAACCAAAGAGTTTTTGAAAGGAATGAAGTGGAATGTTATGCAATGGCCAAGTCAATCTCCAAACCTGAACCTGATTGAGCATGCATTTCACATGCTGAGGACAAAACTGAAGGGAAAATGTAAATTCTCTTAAATTGACAGTTATTAGTCATTTCATTTCAAATCCATTGTGTTGGTATATGGAGCCAAAAATGTTATAATTTTGCCCTATTTATGGACCTGACTGTATGTTAAAAACAGTATGCAAGCAGTATGAGAGAAGCACCTACCACCTCTCGGCGAGATTCTGAAGTGAACATCCATATTCTGATGGATGCTATGCTATCGATGATGCCACGCAGAGAATTAATGAAACAGATTGAAGCGATGCAACCAACGCAGGTAGGTCACCTGATGATGACAAATAGCAGATGTAGTACATCAGAGTTTGATTCATACTGCTCACATTCATACTATATAGAACATACTTTTCTAACAGTTGTGTAGTGAATTCAAATTCAAATGTAGTACCTACTGAATAGTAGGCGATTACGCACACAGCCTCTGTGTTGGGAGACTGAATCAATGAAGCCATTGGAAGTGGGTAGAGCTAAAGATGTCTATGTTCATTGCTTTGCCCACTGTGATGGTTCTGATTAGTTGAATTTTCTGCACAGCAGAATGAAGTTGTCCTGCAAGATTTACAAAAAAATTAAACTTAAAAAATGTTTGTAAAATATATGTAGATTGATATATTTTCAAAAAAACGTAAAACTATTATTGTAAAAAATCACTTTCTATACAATAATTTGTGCTCAGAATATGTTAAAGATGTTTTAGTGAACTAATTAAGTAATCCTTTAAATAAACCAATTAATTATTACTATAATTATACGCATAACAATTGTATTTATATTAGTTATTCAAAATACTCCACAATAACATACATACAGCAGAGTTCACTGTCACTGTTGAGCTTGACCAGTTTTTGTTCTCACAGTTTTTTATTTAAAGCTGAAACGGATTGTCTAATTAGTGAACAACGAGTCTAATTCCTGACATTTAGTTTGTTTTATATATGAATAGCTTTCAGTTTTCACACGTTCTGCTCACCGTGGATTCTCAAGGTTATTAATGAAAGAAGTGATGTGTGTGAGTTAATTAGATAAAAGATAAGGGCAAAATATTTCTTGCACATAATAATATTTAAATTTATGCACAAAATATGGCATATGATATCATGTTATGAAGTGTAAGCCCAGATTTACACAGTAAGTATTTTGCTTTATACAGTGGACTAAAGAGCTGTGTTGTGAATATTTCTACGGTGTCGTCATAGTAACAGGTGAAAGGCATTTCAAGGCCTGTCAAGCACAATGATTTCAAACTTTTGCTCAGTATTGATGTACTTTCTTTTACTGCCATCATGTGTAACAGCATTGCATTATGAATTGAAATGATTTTATTGATTCTTTGCAAGCAGATTACACATTTAAGGGAACTTGGATGAAAATAGTTTCAAACAATAGTTGCAAATGCGTGAGCATTAAGCGTGTGTGTGTGTTTGGCAGTGCAGTGTGGGAGTAGTTTATTCTTTCTGCCTGACCTGCTTTTAAAGGAGAGAGAAAGAGAGAGAGGGAGAGAGAGAGAGAGAGAGAGAGAGAGAGAGAGAGAGAGAGAGAGAATGAGAGGGTGATTTATCAGCATATGGAAGCCATTCCTTACATATTAAACATTACAAGCAAATCCTGACAGGTACGCACAGACCGTAGGATTGTTTCACAGCAAATATTTGTGTAGTCGTAAGCTCGCACCTGGATATTTCTGTCAAATGAAGTCACAGACGCAGCAGGAACACAGCATAGCTATGTACACAAGACGACCCAGGGCAATCCAGACAGTACCAATAGATCTAGTCACATTGCTGTAATACAAAACATTCCACTCTGCTTTTTGAATTAAATGAACATAATTAGTGTTAAATTGGCAGGTACTTACTAGGATACTATGATTGTAGTCGCTGTTCTCTTGCAGGGATTTAGAGACAAGAGGCTGACACAGGGATGTAGAATAGCTGCATTTTTTCACTGGACAGTTGTTCACAATATTGTTTCTTGGAGAAATAAATAGAAATGCAAAATTATTTAAAATTCAAAGAGACAAGATAGGCCACACACTCAAAAACTATGTTTGTTCAAACAACTTACTTAAAAAGAGCGGTCACACTTTATTTTGATGGTCCGTTTGTTGAATATAAGTTACATTGCAACTAATCGTTAGATTATAAGTAGACTGTCAAGTTGGGGTTAGGGTTGGGGTTAGGGTTAGTGTAAGTTGACATGTACTTGTAAAGTTTCTTATAGTCAGTTTAATGTCTGTTGAATGTCAGTATCAACAGATGTTAAGAAGACAGTCAACTTGGATCATCGAAATAAAGTGTTACCAAACTAATAAGTTAACTTAATCCCTTTATGAAGGAAGCATATTTACAGTGCATGATGTTCACATTTCCATGTCAATCAATTTTCGTAGGAGTTTGTTCAAATCGGCCAAAAACTGTCCACTCCTTTACGAAGAAGTGAAGCAGCATATTTTGACAGGTATAATCCGAATTGTGTTGCACAATGATGAGCAGTGAAGAAAAATTCCTATTGTTCTTCTTGGATAATTTATACAGTTTGGAAGGAAACTGTATGGCAATATAAGCTACCTGGACAAACGTGCACTCAAATTTCGAATGTATTTAAGTTTGTATGTGTATATGTGCTGTTTTGGGTTGTTTATGAGGATTCATATTTGTATAATGGTATATTACAGTGTTAACATGGGTTTATGAGGACATAGACTGTGTCCTCCTAAATCAAAACACTTAAAAATATAACAATATATAAAATACAAAATATAAAAATATATATTTAACAGGGTCTTTTGACATCCAAAATTTGCCACAAATATATTGTGAAGGTTGCATTTAAGGGTTAGAATAAGGCAATATAATAAGCAGTTTTACAGTGTAAGATATTATGCGTATAGAGAGTTCTCATAAATCAGTGTTTCTCAACCACGTTTCTGGAGGCCCACCATCACTGCATGTTTTGGATATCTCCTTTGCTTGTCAAATCTGTTGCAGGTCTTTCAGTCTCTGCTAATAAGCTGATGATCTGAATCAGGTGTTTTGGTTAAGGAGACATGGAAAATGTGCAGAGCTGGTGGTCCTCCAGGAACGTGGTTGAGAAACACTGTCAACAACCTAAACCAATGTGTGTGTGTGTGTGTGTGTGTGTGTGTGTGTGTGTGTGTGTGTGTTTATGTTTACTGGTCATGGAAGGACATGACAGAAATTTGTATAATAACATGAATATAAGGTATTACAATGTTGAGAAGGTTAATAAAGACATGCTGCCACGTACAGGGATCAAGGCATGAAACAAAAGAGAAGAGGATCCATGTGCAGGCAAAATAAGATTATATTTAAGCAAAACAGGGACAAACAGAAGTAGCTGGTACAAAAAGGGCAATCAAAAAAATGCAGTCAAAAAAACTGGCATAAAGTCAAAATAGGTGGCAAACAGGATCAAACAATAAACAAGGCTAAGGTCAAAAAACAGGCAAAACAAAGAAATACAAACGTACGTCAATATCAAAAACTGGTGTATGTGTGGTGTATAAATATCTGAATGATCAGCGATCAGCTGTGTGTGTGTCTCATCAGCCTTATGAGCAACCGATGTGTGTGACATGGCCTGATAGGATTTGTAGTTCCTAAACCTGTCATTTGTAGTTCACCAGCGATCTCTCAGGAGTGGATCACTGGTGATCGTGACACATGCCTTATGTCTTTGTAATTCAAAATCCTAAAAATAATATTTAACGTTTTTTTTTTTTTCAAATTCTAAATTTGACACAGGGTACCTGTGAGAGTTTGGTTTAGGGGTAGAGCCATATAATAAGCATGTTTTACTGTTTTAAATACATTACATCTATGGAGAGTCCTCATAAACCACCAAAACTAACAAGCATGTGTGTGTGTTACAAAGAAGAAGTCATACATGTTTGGAAGAAAATAAATGTTGAGAAAGTTTTCAAGTTTGCTGTATCTGGGGCTCATCACCAGAGACACAGATGTGTATTATGCTTTGGGCCTCGGGTGTGGCTCTGTGTTCTATGGATTCTGTCATTATAGAGACAGAAAATTGTAATGATTAACATCAAGCATGAATAGCAAGAAAAATATTGATAAAGTAATCAGCAGCTTAACTGACCCCAGAGACAATGAGAGAAGGAGAGAGAGCAGTAGTTGAGCACAGTGAAAATGATGGGGTGATTGCCTCATCTGCCCACCATTAAAAGTTCACTGAAAAATGAACATTTGTTCATCGTTTACCAAGCCTCATAATTTTCCAAATCGACTTCCTTTCTACAGGAGCTATAATACAGGATGTTACACAACTTCTTCTACAGAGTGTAAAAAATTAGGAAAAAAAAGTTAGGACATTCTGCAAAACTTCTCATGTTCTACGCAAGAATGAACGTCACAGGAGCTGGAAAGACATGAGGGTGAGTAAACGATGACAGAATTTTCAGTTTTGGGTTTATTATCCCTAAAAAATCGTATGAAAAGCGCTGAGCAGATTTACATTTCCTTATGTTTAGCTGCTAATCCCTTGAAAGAGACGTTTCATAACCCGGTTAAACGGTGTGCTTAGCAAGAAATGAACTGTAAAAAAACATTTAGAAAATGAACCAGCATGCTTATGACTTCAAGAAGAGACACACAAAGCTGAAGTTGAATTCATTTGCATATCGGTTTTTGTTTATTTCAACTATGCAGGTTCACGTCGGCTTCCTTCATTTGAGAAATTAAGGGGGCAAAATTGTATTCAGTTGTTCGCATCACATTCAATCTAATGCTGCGTGTCTCTAAATATGTATTAGGCTGATTTATTTTTCCGCTCTAAGCTGTTATATTTCTTCAGTGTTCTTTTAAATACGAGAAAGCTGTTAGTTTGTTGTATGCAAGAGCATGCTTTCTTTTGCGCTCATTCTTGCTCCCTTTACTTCTGTCAGCTTTGAGTTTGTATATTATCTGGATATTGTATATCATCTGGATTCTAAATTGCGCTATTAAAACTTGCCAAACTCTTCGCATGAGATGCTGAAATGCTCTGTCAGATTTCTGAAGTCTGTCACAAGGACTGAATGCATGTGTTAAGACTCTACAGCACCTGTTTTTCCAAAGCTACCAGCGTGACTCGCAGTTGCTATTTAGCGCAGAACTCATCAGACTTTTAATTGATTAAATACCTCCAGCAGTGAATTTCAGGAGCATGTGTGATGCAAATGCCCTTTCTAAAGCCTGCGTGGTTCATTTTGATGAGCTCGACCCTGAAAGATACTCAGCTCTCCTAAGGGTCATTTCATTAGGTGGTCACAACTGGATTTTTAAAAACAGTCCCATGAATGTTTTTAGTAATGTTGTAAGAAATAAGGATTAATATATAATTATGTTGAATAAACTGATAATTACTTTTAATGTCATAACTAATGAAATTATTCATTCATTTTCTTTTTGGCTTGGTCCCTTTACTAATCTGGGGTCGCCACAGCTGAATGAATCGCCAACTTATGCCTCATTCTGTCAGGTCCTGTCTTTCATCTGTGTTTGCTTTCATCATGTGACTGTCCCCATGTGCTTCTTCGGTCTAGTTCCTGCTGTTTCTTCATGTTCATTAGTTCCACCTGTGTCTCACCCCTGTTAATCATTAGTTTGATCAAGCCATGTGTATTTATAGTCCCTAATCCATTGTCCGGTATTCTCTTTGTGATGTCTGTTATCAGCCCATGTTGTTCCTGAGTCTCCTGTATTTCCAATGTTCTTCCATGTAAGTGTGTATCAATAAATATATGTATTTGATACTCCTGCGATCCTGTGTCTTCCTGAGTGAACCCAGGTGTTACACATTCACACTAGCAGCGACTTTGTAGATGTATGGCGACCTGCTTCAAACGCAGGTCTGTGTACAGTAAGTATATGACCGCTAATACAATACAGCATGAATACAACTGGCCTCTGAGCGAGCTGAGAGAGGATCATGTGAGCTCTAGTGCTCCTATTGGCTGTCGCTTAAAGTCGCTCTTTATTTGCATAAAGTTGAAGGATTCTCAACTTTGTTGCATCACTCGACACGCCCACCTTGTCACCAACAGTCGATGTCGCTTGCGTAGACGGAGGTCGCCGGAAGTCGCACTATGTTGAAATGAACGGTCGCTAGTCGCTTTGCCTCTGCGAGTCACTTGTAGTGTGAATGAGGTTTTCTCCAGCATGTTTTACGCAGCGAATTCACACACATACACTATGGACAATTTAGCTTATCCGATTCACCTAAAGCGCATGTCTTTGGACATGTGGGGGAAACCGGAGCACCCGGAGGAAACCCATGCGAACACAGGGAGAACATGCAAACTCCACACAGAAATGCCAACTGACCCAGTCGAGGCTCAAACCAGCGTCCTTTTTTCTGTGACGCCCCTAATGAAATCAACATTTTGATATAGTTGTACATGGGTTTTACTGTAAACATTTGAGCATAATCAGATAAACCTCTTTTAAATTAGTTAATCCACCCATTCTTACTACAAACTTTTGGTGTTTTTGGTGATTACATATTGCAAGCAATCATTGGGGTTCAAGTGATTTAAGGCCAACAGGTGTTTTTATAAAATTATAACTATAGTTTGTGTTAAAAAAAAAATACTGTATACTGTA
>CAIGQQ010026963.1:2349580-2379309 GCA_903798035.1 Danio albolineatus
GTGTTGGAATTATCTCACTTACGTCATGCATTTACAAAAAAAAAAAAAGGTGGTTGAGAATTGCACGTCACGCTTGCATCAGCGTTCAGTCAGTCTTAGGAAAGTGTTAAAGTGAAGACCTGCAGGAGAGCAGGGATCTTTATGCAGAGCTGTGACTCACGGAGCTCCAGAGCAGGTGTACATCCATATGCTTCCTTAATTACACTAATCTAAACGATGATTAAAAAACACCACCTCTTAAACATATGACAGCCACGGGTCCCTTCCCCCATCCTCTGCTGACACACACACACACACACACCGTCTGTAGCTGGAAATGAGTCTAGTGTTAAAGAGGGGAAAGTGAAAAGCTGTGTATTAGGGCGTCCTGGGAGAAAGCGCGAAGGGTCGGACAAATCTGATTGTTCTAGAATTATTTCCATGTAGAATAGTGTCAGAACAGTGATGAGAAATATCTGTCAGGTTTCATTACGCTCACAGAACAACCCTGAAATCCGAGGGGACGTTAAAACTTGCCCAGTCTATGCTCTACAACAATATGCTGCAGCGTTTTATCTGTGATTACACAATGACTGTCAGGACACCGAAATGTGAAGGAGGGGAAAAAAAAGTGCTAGAGAAAAGCTTTTTTCTGTCTCTCAAAGGGGAAAATGAGGCGTAGCATGATAGCATGTGTGTGGAGGTTTGCGGATGCGCGACCTTGTCTCTGATGTTCACCATTTAACAAAGTACCATTCTTTGTTCTAAAAACAGAGTCCTCTGGCTCTCTGAAGTAACAGACGTCTGATCCTCTGAAGCATCATGCCCATTTAAAACCATTATTGAGCTAGTTGATTTTTAATGCAACTGGATGTAACATAAATTATTCAAATTACAGTCATTTTTATTACAATAATATTACTGTTTAGGTAAAAAATAGTTAAATGTAAAATAAATAAATAAATCATACTCACCCAGTGATGCCAATTAATAGTTTTGGTAATGATGCCATGTTGGAGTTTGTCATCTGAAAGATCAATAACACAAAATAGTAAGGGTTGGACTGTTTTCTAAATATTCAATGGCCTGTGATGAATTATTCCACTTATACTATGGTTGCCACTGCTAAAGACATCATTTTGTGGATACATTCCAAGACATTTGTCAAAATAACCTAAATCATTTAGAGGAGATATATGGAATTGTAATGAAGTCAGACCTGCCTGGACTAGACTTAAGATGGCATAATGGGTGTTGCTACAGTATGTAAGAGTTATCTTTTAAAAATATAAACTGTTGTCTCTCTAAAACTGCATCCCAAATGGCATACTACTCGAGTATGTACCACATTTGAATTTGAATGAACTTCATGGCAATTAGAAACGTACATTCTATATAATATGAATATGCGTAGTATGAATGGAAATTAGATGTACTACATCTGCATTTTATCATGACCATATGATCTCACCCTCATTCATTGCATGGCCTCATGGAATAGTTCATTGGATGTTCACTGCCGAATATCGCTGGAAGTAGTAGGTCATCAAGGTACTTCTTGCCTACTGTTTTTTTTTTAAATACTATGAATTTAGATATACATTACCAATCGGCTTACATGCTATTTTTAACATACTGATATTGAACACGTCATGTGTTTTCCTGGGAATAATGTTTCTAAAGGAGCTGTTGATATGGAATTGAACCAGATTTTGGTAAAAACTTATTCAAACATAAAAATAAAACAAAAGAATCCGAAAAATGAATTATGTGTAATAAAAATGGAATGATACACAGAGAAGGTACTGAACCTCTGAAATGTATTTATTACTATATAGAATGCTTAAAGACGCCTTTCATAGGGACAATGAATTCATATGCATTGTTCAGGTGTGAGTCTTTTCACAGACTTCATCAGAGTGTAAAATTCTTGATGGTTCTTTGGGTCTCGTCTATCTAATCTGACCTTTATTTTCTATTGGATTCAAGTCAGGTGATTGGACGGACCATTCTACAGCTTGATTTACTTTCTCTGAAACTATTCAAGAGTTTCTTTGGCTGTGTTTTGGATCATAGTTGTTCTGAAATGTCCACCTTGGTTTGATTCTCATCATCCTGGTAATGTAGACGTTAAATAATGAAGAGCAAAGAGTTGCTCAATAACTACTGAGAGATTTGGGCTGCTGTCTGGGCGTTCACTGCCTTTTTACACCTCCCTTTTTTCATGTGTCCAATACTTTTTCCCTGTGTCATTTCATTTCACTACACATAACTTAATTTGTAAACTAATTTGTTTTGTTCTCTTTGCATTTATGGATCTATTTGGCTGTTAAAAACATCCGGGGAAAAATTCAAGTCAACAGCACCTTTAGAAATGTTTTCTGAGAAAAAAGGTGACATGTTCAAAACTTATTTCCCCCGCTGTATGTGATTTTGGATACAGCGCAAGATAAGTAACCTTACTATGCATCAAACAAATAATATAAATGAGAAAACCATATCCTGTTCATATAGCCTACAACAACACTAAGGTTTGGCAAGAGGTTTGTGGTAAAGTAATATTTACATTCCATGTGGTTGAGCGAACAGCTTGATGCCAGTGACTTCTTTCACAATGCAGTAGGGAAAGGAGCTTGAATTCATTTCAACAGCCTTGAACATGAAGTGCTGTGGGATGCAGATCTCCCGGGAAAGCTCCAAAGGACTCCTAAAATCTGGAACACACAGAAGAGGCCCTGAAGTAGATGCAGAAAGTCCTTAACAATCTGGTACAGGCAGGTGAAGGTACCTTGAAGTACAAGGTTTACTCGCCGGAGCAAATTGCAAATGTCAGTATGTCTTCTGCCTCTGGGCCAGAGACTCAGAACTTAATCAAGCTGTTGTTGTCTCTCCGGCATGGAGATTCAGGGCATGCTGCATCTGTTGTTGTCTTGCTGGACAAAGACTTTGAATGTTTTTGGCCTGCTAATGTGTCTCTACTCACAAGCTGAAGGCCCAGAATGTGCTTTTATCTGTTGCCACCTCACCTGTATTTTCAGAGGATGGAAAGTGTTGCTGTTTCTTAATTCACAGGTCAAATGCTTTGAATATTGATTTTGTGTGCGTGTGTTACCTTAGCAGGCTTGAGACTTCAATCTTTGGACAATATGGAAACTCTTCTAACAGTCCATAAACAGATTTGCATGACACAAATTTGCAGGTCAGAGCTCACCAAGCTTAAACTTTTCACACGAGCATGTGTTTCTGGTCTGGCACATTCTCATGTATATGAATGGAAGCCTATGAAGTGAAAAGTATAATGTAACCATGCCTTAAGGCTGTTATTGCAATGTGGCATCAGAAGGGGCGCATGCAGTGTGGCCCACTCTTGGAACTCTTTTGCATTTGTATCAGCTCAATCCAGTCAACAAGACAAAAAATGTTAGTGCATGCAAATACAATTAGATCAGCAATTTCTGAAATACTAAACCAGCCTGCCTGGCACAAACATGTTGTTTTTAAAATGTACTTAAATCCTGTTGCTTAACAATTGTGCTCAACTTGAACTTCTGCACATCATCTTCAACATGTCTAAATGCTTAAATGCATTAGGTTGCTGCTATGATGATTAGCTGATTAAATTTGCATTGATGAGCAATTGAACTAGTATCTAATAAAGTGGCTGGTGAGTGTCTATGACACTGTTTTACCTAAAAGTACAATATTGGCACCATTTTAATCATCAAGAATATTTTATAAGTATAATATTTCAGTATTTTATAATAAGTGTGTGATTAAAGATAATTGTATTTGATTATAAGCACTACGATATGATTCATATATACTGATGGTCAATTGTCTAACAAACCAAACAAAACGCATTCAGTCTTAGACTGAATCTAGATGTCATATTATGTTCCGGTGTTCCTGTGTTTGCTGTGTCATGTGACTTCCAAGTGTGTTTGGACTTGTTCCAAGTCGTTCCATGTGCTTCTGTGATTATCATGTGCTGCTTTGTTCTGTTTTCCCGCCACTAATTAGTTTAATGAGTTTCACCTGTGTTCTTCCCAGTGTGTTATCAGAGTTGTTATGCCCCCTGTATTTACAGTATACTCCTGCATTTGTTTAGCTCCTTGTCTGGTCCCATATGTCTTTCTGAAAGTCATTCCTGAAGAACCCTGTGCTCCTACATGTGTATGTTCCATTACTTGTAGTGAGTGTCTTTGTAAATAACTCCTGCGATTCCAGTGTGTTTGCAAGAGAGAGAGAGAGAGCGTGACGTTAGATTTCAAAAGTACTTTTCCAGACACTGTATTCAGCCAAATGAATGAATTGTCAAGTCATATTGTTCATATTTAAATTTGGTAACACTTTATTTCGATGGTCCATTTAAGTATTAGTAGGCTGTCTACTTAATATCTGTTGATACTGACATTCAACAGACATTTAACTGACTATAAGAAACTTTGCAAGTACATGTCAACTTACACTAACCCTACCCCTAACCCCAACCCTAGCCCGAACCTAACGGTCTACTTATAGTCTAATGAGCATTAGTTGCATAGAACTTAAATTCAACAAACGAACCATCAAAATAAAGTGTGACCTTAAATTTAATTCTTAAATTAATTTAAACAATTAAAATGTTACATACTCAATTAGTCTGTTTCTCCATACACATTCTTTAGTTATAAACCATATTAGGTAATCATTATAATGCAGTCAAAGATAGATTAGGAGGAAACGCAAATAATTCTAACCTCTAGTGTCTTTCATTCGTCATGAGAGACGCATTAAACGAGCCATTCATAAATGACCCATCACTAATTAAAACACAGACCTTTGACTTGAGCACGGCTGCTCTGATGAATGAATGCTGTTTTGCTCAAAAGTCAGTCTGTGTGTTGTCAGGGTCAGGAGAAACACACAGTGCATCTGTATAATAATCACACATGCAGCAACATGAAAGGAGCGGAGCGGTAATTATGCTGAAATAATGCACAGACAGACAGTTTGCGCCCACTGTCGCCAGCACTTACATGTACACCCACTTGCCCACTTCATTTGCCCACCAGCATGTCCAGTACTAATAATGAGGGGCTGTAAATCTCTGGTGTGCAGCTCTCAACAGCTCCTGATTTAATTGGACAGAGAAATGATTTCCCGAAAACTGCTAAATTCTATATTGAGTAATCCATTAAAATGAATGCTTTTCTTTTATTGTGGTTCACTATTAAACAAATGAAAATCCCTCCCTCATCCACTGCACACTATTTATTTATTTTTTTAATTCATACATGTTCATTTATTCGCTTCCCTCTGCTCCGGAAAACACCATCAGGCACAACAATGCGAAATGTATTTGTGTTTATGAGTGCTTTTATTTAGATTGGCTTTTCATGTAAAACGTTTGCTTTTCCCTAACAGGATTCATTTACTGGCTAAGTGGATGAATATATTATTGCTTTGTTTCCAATCCTCCTCTTTATAGCCCCATTTTGCTCCTGCCCTGAGAAACACTGACACAAACACAAACAGACTCACCTGAAAATAGCTTGTATAAAAAACAGTAAATAAATCCAGAGGGTAAAATTAAGTCATTTTCAGTTGACAATAAGAATTTTACATAGCTGGTGCATTAGGGAAACTGTATTATAAGTCTGAGACATTCATTCATTCATTTTCCTTCGACTAAGTCCCCTTATTCATCAGGGGAATGAACCGCCAACTTATCCAGCATATGTTTTACATAGTGGATGCCCTTCCAGCTGCAACCCAGGACTGGGAAACATCCATACACACTCATTCACACCACAGCCAATTTAGTTTACTCAATTAACCTATACCACGTCTTTAGACTGTGTCTCATGATCCAGTTTTACATGTTATGGCACATAATTCCATTAACGCCATTGCGTCACCGCGCTATCCAAGTTTCCTCCAGAGTTTGATGTAATTTCGATTGTTTCATTTTTACTTTGTCGACTTTAATCGCAGTTCAGCACTTTCAGGAACATTTCATGCATGCCCCAGTGACAAACGAGATATTGGATGTGAGTATGAACTGCTGGAAGAGTGTAGTTTTAATGGAATTTGATACTAGACGCCGTATGAGGAAAAAAACACTCAGCATTTCGCAATGCAGTTGTACAGTATGTGGTCTTTCACTGACTTGGTATGTGCAGAGAATAGTGTCAAACAGCAGTGTATAGACTATCCTGTCGCAAGAAGTAGCCAAAAGTCCGACGTGATGGTAATAGTTTAATTGCTGCGTTTACATGTCTTTACTGCACTTCAATAGTGCGACTAAAAACGGCATACTCTACACGTCTTAATTCAATTTCTGTTTAGTTTGATTCTAACCTTAATCAGATCAATTAATTTATTCATTCATTTATTTTAAATGGCTTATTCCCTTTATTATTCTGGGGTCGCAACAGCGGAATGAACCGCTAACTTATCCAGCATATGTTTCATGCAGCGGATGCCCTTCCAGCTTCAACCCATCACTGGGAAGCATCCATACACACTGTTTCACACACATACACTACAGACAATTTAGCCAATCTACCAATCTAGACTTAGACTAACAACTTAACCAATCTATTATAACCACATGTCTTTGGACTTGTGGGGAAAACTGGAGCACCCGGAGGAAACCCATGCGAACATGGGGAGAGCATGCAAACTCCACACAGAAATGCCAACTGACATAGCCGAGGCTCGAACCAGTGACCTTCTTGCTGTGAGGCGATCGTGCTACTCACTGCGCCACCGGGACGCCCTTAATGGAATTAAATTTATCAAAAATTACTGTTCACATGGTATACTCTTAATCTGAGTATTGTCTTAATCATATTAAAATCAGATTACTGGTGTCCATGTAAACATACACAATGTGTGTTAGAGAACGGCAATTAAATGATACTATGCAATACAGTTACTTCAATTGTGCTGCTCCTGAGAGATTTGATCCTTCAACCTGAGCTTTATAGGATTTTTCCCTTTTTCCTTTCCCTCTCTTGAACTTCAGCTTGTCAGAATCAATGAAAAGCCTCAGTAAGAAAACCAAACGAGTATTATTAGCATGAAAGGGCATTTTGTTTTTGTGTGGATCAATTGTTTCCAAAGACCTTGTAATTAAAACCTCACTAGGAGTTTCTTTGGTACAGTAGTTTGTTAGAAATGAACACTGGAATGCCGTAGGCTGAGAGGCGCAGGGGGAAAAAACCTGAAGGGTTTGAGGTCATTATTATCCAGCACAGCACAGACGGAAACATCATGTAGAGATTTCATTTAATGATCAGCTAAAGATCAAACATACTTTCACTGCGCACCAGAATCTGGTCTAGAATGCTGACGTGGCTGAAAGAAATGGAGCAAAGTGAACAAATGCATTTCTGAGAGGCTCATGAACCATGTGAAGGTGGATGCGAGGATCATTTCACTCATATTTTGTGGACAGCAGAGAAACACGAACCTTCTAATGGAGAGCTAAACCAGTTAAAACAGACCTTAATTGTTTAAAACCTGGACGACTGCTGGCTTCTGAGGTTTTTCAATTCATGAGTAGTGAGTATTACTTTGACATTTTGTGAACATTGCACACACTCATGAACTCATGTTAATTGTTTAAATGTATATCTGCATAAACATGTTTGGGGTGTGAGCAGCATGCACAGTTTACATCTCACAACAAAATGTCCAGCAATTAGAATTAAACTAGTCTTGAATGAAAAAAAAACTCAATTAAAGGGACAGTTCACCCAAAAAATAACATATCATCACCGTTTACTCACACTCAAATTATTCTAAACGTGTATTAATTTCTTTCATCTGTTGAATCCAAATTAAGATATTCTGAAGAGTTTTGGAAAAATACAGCTATTGATATCCACAGTAAGTCATTTTGGAATATCACATAAATAATGCTTAATTGAAAGTCCTCTGGTAGATCATTTGGAAAAGTGGCAGAAGGTAGATTTTTCAAATGAATCATTTGTTCAACTGCATCCCAAGCATCACAAATACTGCTGAAGACCTATTGAACCCGCATGGATCCAAGAATCTCATTGAACTTATGGTTTGGGGTCACATTCATTATGGGGGCATGGGAGAAATCTGCAGAGTGGATGACAACATCAACAACTTGAAGTACCAAGACATTTCTGCTCTGACTAAAAGAGAGGGCAAATTCTTCAGCAGGATAGCGCTCCTTCTCATACTTCAGCCTCCACTTCAAAGTTTCTGAAAGCAAAGAAGGTCAAGATGCTCCAGGACTGGCCAGTCCAGTGACCAGACATGAACATTATTGAGCATGTCTGGGGTAAGATGAAGAAGGAGGCATTGAAAATGAATCCAAAGAATTTTGATGGACACTGGGAGTCCTGCAAGAAGGCTTTCATTGTCATTCCAGATGACTTTATTAATTTATTTGAGTTTATTAATTTATTTGAGTCATTGCAGAGATGTATGGATGCAGTCCTCCAAGCTCATGGGAGTCATTCACAATATTAATTCTTTTTCCACCGCACCGTGACTTTATATTACATACTGTACATTAATTCTCTTAAGCGACAAGACTTGTGTCCAAGCAAAGTCAGACCTTATTTGCCGTAATTAAATAATTAAAAATCAAGGCATGGTCATATTTTATTTTGGTAAAATAAGAGTAATCTCGAGGTCTTTGGCTTTCGTATAAGCCACCTCTAATACCAAATGATCAACTAGAAGTCAAGTTATTATTTGTTGTTCCTAAAACATGGATGGGCGACAAGACTTTTGTCAGGTAGTGTACAT
Source organism: Danio albolineatus (assembly GCA_903798035.1). Taxonomy (NCBI): domain Eukaryota; kingdom Metazoa; phylum Chordata; class Actinopteri; order Cypriniformes; family Danionidae; genus Danio; species Danio albolineatus. The sequence continues at coordinate 2,358,338 of CAIGQQ010026963.1, forward strand.
TTTGAAAATGCACACAAAGATATGCAAGCGCACAGCTGAGCACGTTTAATTGCCTACCCATTAAGAAAAAAATGTGCTTAAAATATAATGGAAAACACATTTACCAAATATATTCCAGCATGTGAACTGAAAAAAAAATTATGTGATTTTGTTTTACCAGATCCTGTAATGACAAAAATAGGCACAAAGGGACAGCATTAATTGACAAATCCAAATCCAAATCAAAGACCACGTTGCAGCACACCTGATATGTTGTTTTGGTCATTCTAAAATCACTTAGCCAAAGTCTGTTGCAACAATTTCCATTTTTCTTTTTGATATTTGGTTGCAGTTTATTAAGTGACAATTACCTTGGCTTTGACTGATTGGATAGAAACTGTGCTTTATTAGCAAATGAATTTCAAGGGTCTATCTTTGGATGGAAACATAGCTACAGGCAGTTTTTCCCAACATTCTTCCTTTGTGTTCAGCAAAAGAAAGAAGCTCAAAGTGAGTAAATGATGACAGATTTTTAATTCTTGGGTGAACTATCACTTTAAAAATATTAAGGTTTTGAAAAACAGTCTCGTCTTAACATGTCTACTACACAGGCAAACTCCATTTATCGTTTTCTTTGAAGTGGAAACCTATTTACTAATATAATAACAATAAATCATTTGAAATTCATATTCATGTTGATGTGAAGATGAAGTGTACAGTATGTGAAAGAGCTTGCATCACTTGCAATTCAGTTTGGATTGGCTTTGATGTAACAGTGGATTCAATCTTTGCTCCTACTTGCTCCTACAAGATTCATCTTGTTGAAGAACCTGAAAGGGAAAATAAAGAAAGTATTTTCTTCACAGTGTGGCACATCAAACAACCACTAGCTTTCTGTTCAAGGTTACGCACACAATTAAAATCTGTACAATTCCTTGTGGCACTTTCGCTCAGTAAAAAAACATAATTTCGCATCCCCAATACAAGCGCACAAATTGACAGCTGAAATAACCGAGATTTATAATTCGCTTTTGAGCAATCAGAGATATTTAGTTATAGCAAAACTATCATTCCAGCGCATATGTCTGTAGTAAAAAGAAGACACTACTGTCAGCTGTAGATATACACAAACAAACCCTCTCATTACTGTATGCTCTTTTGTTGAAGCTATTATGCAGACTATGCTTCAGGCCCATTGCTGGAAGTAATGGAATATCAGTGCAGCTCTAATTATGCTTGAGTCTGATTATTACAGAGGCCTAATTAAAGATATTTCTTATGCCGTTTATGATGCATGGCATGTTTAGGATTGAGCTAAAACCTTGGGTGAACACCTGAAGCTAAATGACTAGAAAGTGTCTATATTAATCTGTGTGATTAAGACAAGTTCATTACAGACTATTTTAAACTACAAGGTAACCTTTATATTTTGGATTCTGTACATGTTAAAATCAGCATGTTTGGCATGGTGCTGATAAGGGCAAAATCAGCAACACATTTCTGGCAAAGTTCTATATTTTAAATATTCATGAGGGAAAAAATTATGATGTAAATAAAACACATTTAGTTTTAGGAGCCTGAAAATGGAATCTTTCGAAAACATGTATTCAAAGTGCAAGTGTGTTTGTGGTGTGTGAAAATGTCATGGAGATTACATGTTATGTGTTACAAACATTGTTAAATCTAATATGCACAATACTCAAAGCAATAATACTCAAAGAAAAAAAAAAATTAACGGAAATCTGAAAATATTATTCCTGTTTTTTTCAGTTAAATTCACAGATTAAATATATTTTAGGTATTGGGCGTGATTAACACACTTTACCACGCGCTTCCAACTGTGAGTTTTGACAACAAACAGAAATGGTGGGAAGGAGGTGTTTGTTAGGTTGTAGTAACTCTCCCCAAACCTTTTTCCTGATATCCATTCAGCTTGCAGTAGAAAAAACAAGCCACGCCCACTGTTTTCTCATTCAATATTTTGTTTTACTAAGACCTGAGTCACAATGCTAAAAAAAAAAAAACAGTTGCAGCTTCCGGTTCATGCGGACTTTAAAGGTAAAATCATGTTAGTAGAACAAATAAATTAACACATACAAATAGCTTGTATAAACATTTAATTTTTATGGTTAAGTGCTAATTATCAGCAGACTAGCAGGTGCTAATTTTACTCATTTATAAGCAACCCTAATGTTTTTTAGCGCATCCTCAAAACACAAATCTTCACCATGACATAAGCACCAGTAAATCCTAATACAGCAAACAACTGAACACTAGCACATCTCTTACAATATTATTTTGTGTAATAAAATTCCCCAAAACAACACTAATGATGATATTTATTCTCTGTATCGCTGAGAACTACAAATCTGTCACAACAGTCAGCCTAAGTTTAGCTTACAGTTAAATTACACTGAACTTTGTGTCTATGAAACACAATAAACCCTCACTAATATTTGAGTAAAGAAAAGTATTATCAATTTAAACTGTATGCTTATACAGTCAGAACTGTCACTAAAACCATGTTTTATAGTGGTAGATAGCAACTACATTAATTCTGTTTCCACTTCATATCTCACATTTATATCTGCAAGTTTGAACAATTTTAAACTAATTTCTAAACACAACTGACTGATATTTTGACTTTTTTAAAAGGGATATTTCATGCCAAAATGAAAATTCTCTCATCATCTCATCACATGTCGTTTGTAGTCTGTATACGAGTGAGTCTGTATGTTTTAAATGGCTATTTTATTTCTTTTATAATTGTTTTAAGATTTACCAATCCAGAGACTGCGGGTGGAAAATAGCAACTTTGCTAAAACCTTGCACAATGCATCTTTCCTTTCAAGGTCAATGTATCTTTGTGCATGTCCCTGTTAAATAAATAAACTCAATTACATAGAATCATTTTAAAACCTATTTGAGTTTCTTTTTTTTATGTTAAACACAAAAGATAGGTGTCACAGTGGCACAGTGGGTAGCACAATCGCCTCACAACAAGAAGGCCGCTGGTTCGAGCCTCAGCTGGGTCAGTTGGCATTTCTGTGTGGAGTTTGCATGTTCTCCCCATGTTTGTGTGGGTTTCCTTTGGGTGTTCTGGTTTTCACAAGTCCAAAGACGCGGTATAGGTGAATTGGGTGAGCTATAGTAAATTGTACTGTACATAGTGTATGTGTGTGTGTGGATGTTTCCCAGTGATGGGTTACATCTGCGGCGTAAAACATATACTGGATAAGTTGGTGGTTCATGTGGCGACCCCAGATTAATAAAGGGACTAAGCTGAAAGGAAAATGAATGACAAAAGATGATACAGAAGTCAATAGGACCCAGCAACCAACATTTTTTCAAAATATCACCTTGTGTGTGTTTAACAGAACAAAAAAAAACTCATAAAGGTTTAAAACCACTTGAGAGGGAATAAACAATGAGGTAATTTTCATCCCTTTAAACCTAAGATGTCAAGCCAGCTCCTGGAGGGCCGCAGCTCTGCACAGTTTAGTTCCAACCCTGCTTCAACACACTTACCTGTAGGTTTCAAACATGCCTGAAGACTCAATTAGTTTGGTCGTGTGTTTTTAATCATGGTTGAAACTAAACTGTGCAGAGCTGCAGTCTTCTAAAAACCGGCTTTGACTCTTGCGCTTTAAACTATCCCCTAAACTACCCCTTTAAAACTGACCTTTTGGTGTTACCAAACAGGTGTCCATATGGTTTGCCGTGTCAACACAACTCCACAACATTTAAATAAGCATGAATGTGCAGAACACAGGTTTGGTAACATCATCATTGATATGCAAATAGAAGTCAAGGACTAGTAACCGCTCACTGTAATTAGTGCTATGAGCTGTAATTAGGACTATATGGCGGCCTGAGCCCAGACTTATTTGATTATGAGTGAATTAGGCTACATTTCCAAAAGACAAAGTGTTGTTGCCTGCTTATGCCGCTGCGACTTTCTTATTATTTACTAACTGCTCCTTCTATCATGCACTTACTTGCAATTATCATGCAATTATCTGAGCGCTTCTCCAAGACAGCAAACAAAATGCATACAGATCATCCGAGGAAGCTTGACATCAGCGTCTGTACAATACAAATACTGATCCGGTTCTGCCTTTGTGCCGGAGTCTCTGTGACAGAAATGACAGGCTGTTGTCGGTGGACACTGCTGGGGAAGAAGAAAAAGCGACTGAGACATTGTATTTAGCATTGTTCCCAGCTTGAAGCAGAAGGCAGAAAATCAGCAAGGCTAGAAAGCTTTTTTTTTTTTAAGACTTGCATTCTCAAATCAGATTTGCACTTAACATGAATATATAGAGACATTTTAAGGTATTCCATTTGGTGTTGATCCTTTTAAATTATTCATATACTTCGTTCCGACGCCTTGAAAACACAAGAAAGTCTGGCTTCCTTCAGATGATATGATGTAACATTGCATTAAAAAGTGTCAAAACTTCTGAACAGCTGAACTGAACACTTCAACAAGTAAAGAGATGCTGTTGTGTAAAAGGACTTATCTTCACCCTTCTGTCATTATCAGGCAGAGTTTAATTCTGACCCTTCACTGCATCAAAGCAATGCTCTTTCAACCTCCAGACTCAATAAAGGGTCAGGTCATCAAGAGTTTTCTTCTTTTCTCTACTCTCCGGTCTTCTAAAATCAAGGACAAATTGCAAAAAATATTAATCACAACAAACAACAAGAAAGGATTATATTTAAGATGTACAGAACAAGAGCATCATTCAGTTTGTGATTTCTAGACAAGATTCACTGGTTCACTGGTGTGTTGCAGGGCATCTTCTGATACAAAAAAAAAAAAGATTTATTTTTTGACCAGATTTCCACTATTTTCAAGGCAAAATGTTAACTTGGATGGTGATTCAATTTAAAGGGGTGGTCCAGAGTGTATTTTTAAAGCTTGATTGTGTTTATGGGATGCAAAGCAATGTGTGCTCATGCTTCATTTGTGAAAAATCACTTTATTTTTTCATATATCTTACTTTAATCATATACAGCTACTCAGCTAGCATGAAAACTAGTCATATTTCCTAGTTCCTTCAAAAGCCTGCCCTCAAGAGGCTCTGATTGGTCAGCTAACATAATCTGCTGAGATTCGCAAATCGGCTTCATGTCACCAGGAATCGTCCTGCAATAACAGCACATCTAGCCACACCCCTTTGTTGCGAGGGGTGTATGCGTGTAACCTGAAGGGTTTATGACATCATTAACCTGGATTTTTTGTAGTATTTTGTAGTCCCCAAACTTTGCTCGCTGTAGGCTTTGCTAAGCTAACTCTGTAAACGCCAATGTCTCCCTTTGCATTGAACATTGAGCATCTTACATTCAGAGATGTTTATGTTCACACAGCTACATTACACATCAACTAAAGTTTATAACATTATATCGTAGTGGACCACCCGCTTTAACATATAGAGAGAATAACACATTTCAGTTCTGCAATGAAACCCCCCCCCCCCCCCCCCACATAAACAGCAGCAAAACAAACTGAAATAAAGAGTCAAAGGTCGGCACCAATAGCCTAGTGATATTGTGTGCCAACATATAGCACAGAAGTGCTCACAGCGATCTAAGTTCAATTCCCAGCTTGAGGCCCTTTGCCGATCTCCTCTCTATGCTTCCTGTCTGAAATCTCTACTGTCCTACACTGAAAAAAAATATTTAAAGCTGATTCGCTGGATTTACTTAAAAAATTTTTACGTTAAGTGGCTGTAAACAATTTATTTGGGCTGAATTTAAACAAACAAATTAAGTTGAACATTATTAAATTTAATTTGCTTGTTTAAATTCAACACAAATAAATTGTTTGCAACAGTTTTGCAGACATTTTTTTCAGTGTATCCTAAAAAAAAGAAAATAATTATTTTAAAAAAGTATAATTGAGATAATAAGTATGTTTAATTTGCAAAAATTCAATTTTGTTATATAGTACAAGAATACTAGATTAATTTTTAAAAGTTTTACATTTAAAAAAGTACTAATTCATATAACTGAACTATAATTATCAAAATAATACACTGTACAAAATTAAATATTTTAGTATTATTTATTGATTCATTGTTCAGTTTTTAAATATTTGTAAAACTAAACTCTTGAAACTATTACTTAAAAATGTATTTGAACATTTATTAAGTTAAGTTTTTAAATAGGTGCCAAGTAATTTATTAATGATAAAATCGAAAAATATATAGTAAATGGAAAAGTAACTGTGAAATCTGTGAAAACTAAATTAAAAAGCTATAAACTACATTATCAAACTATTAATCAAAACAAAACATCCTTAAAATAACTGCAGACGTGAGAAACTCATTTAAAAAACATATATTGTAATAATTTTCCCAGAGATGGGTTGCAGCTAGAAGGGCATCCACAGCGTAAAACAAATGCTGGATAAGTTGGCGGTTCATTCCGCTGTGGCGACCCCAGATTAATAAAGGGACTAAGCCGAAAAGAAAATGAATGAATGAATATATTGTAATAATGCATTACAACACTGTCAAAAACATGAACAGCAAACTCAAACATTAGCATCTGCAGGATTTGGCCACTAATCCATTCGGCCTGAGCAATATATAACACACATCCCTGAACATTCTGAAGTCGAATAATAAGAAAGAAAGAAAAAAGTCACCAGTCTAAAGCCACAAAGGCCCAAACCCAGCTGAAACCGCAGAGAGGCCAAAAGAAAAAGAGACTGAGCGACAGCATGTGTCATAGAACAGACAGGGGCTGTTATTTCAACACACAAACCCAAACACGCGTCTCACACACACACACACACACACACACACACACACACACACACACACACCATATCAGTTATGTGGTTTCCAGGCATTCCATTTTATTGCTTTCTCCTCTATCCCACCATGGTGAGGGCTGCCCTCTACAGGCTGCCAAACACCACAGAGATGAAGTAGAAGGAGGAAGGTAATGACGACGACAAGCGAATTGATGCGGGCTACAAACACGCTCCATATGTTCACCCAGATCTGCTCATTAAGACACCACTGCGTTTACTGCTGCCGAGATCATCTATTCTCCACCAGAGACACGCAGGGTTTAATCCTGTAACCTCCGTCTCAACACCTCTCCATCTTCTCAAACTCACACTTTCAAAATCCTCTCATTTTCACCCGCCAGAAATACACCCGTTCACACCAGCGCGCTGATATGCATGCGCACAGACTCCGGTTAAGCCCTCGTGACGCACCTCGGAGGAAGATGATACACTTTCATTGTGTCTTTGATAGCGTTTTTCGACTCTCTCTGCTCACACGCAAAGCTCTCCGAGAGGCACCAAACAACATCAAGGCCCTGTCTCTGCAGAGTGTGTGTGAATGTCGGAGGAAGAATGCAGATACAAGCATCTACAAACGGGGGGAAAAAAGTCTTGTCAACAGTCTGTGGACAGCAGAGGCCTCTGTGAACTATAGTATATCCGTGAGGGAAATCCCACAATGCACTGAAGCGCTATTCAAATTCGGCTGTGAAGTATTTCAGTGGTTGTGCCAAGGTAAGTGTAGGGGGTTTAGGAGGCATTAATAGGCCTCAGGAGCGATCTCGGATGTTTGTTCAGCCAATATGGTTTCTTGGGGGAAAATATTAATACACAATACGTATAAATTCTGTGTGCCCAGAAGCCTGAAATGAACTCAAGATTTATTGCTCTTAGGAGCGCACACACAGAGGGTGGTCCCAAAGATTGAGGGAGAAAGTTAAAGTGTATCTACTTGTGTTTCTTTCTAATTTTCATTACAAGTTATATTTTCAGCAAAACTGTTTGTGTGGGGAAGTTCCATGAAATTCAAAAGCAAAATTGAAACTTTATCAGAATGTCTTAATATTTGGTTTAACCTTCTTTTGCTTTAAAGACTGCAGAACTTCAGCGGCGTGAGATGGAAAAAAAGAGGAGAAAGAAAGAAATTAGCAATGTACAAACTGCATGCAACTCTTGTTAGATTAGAACACACACACACACACACACACACACACACACACACAATGTAATATTATTATAAGAATAAATATTATCTTGTTCAGAGAATAGGCAATATATCATTCATTCATTAATTTTCCTTCGGCTTAGTCCTTGATTTATCAGGGGTTGCCAAAGCGGAACGAACCGCCAACTACTCTGGCATATGTTTTTACGCAGCGGATGCCCTTCCAGCTGCAACCCAGTACTGGCAAGGTAATGTATCATTCATTCATTCATTTTCTTTTCGGCTTAGTCCCTTTATTAATCCGGGGTCGCCACAGCGGAATGAACTGCCAACTTATCCAGCATTTGTTCTACGCAGCAGATGCCCTTCCAGCCACAACCCATTTCTGGGAAACATCCATACACACTCATACACTATGTAGCTCACCCAATTCACCTATACCACATGTATTTGGACTGTGGGGGAAATTGGAGTCCCCAGAGGAAACCCACACAACTTTGGGGAGAACATGCAAACTCCACACAGAAATGCCAACTGACCCAGCCGAGGCTCGAACCAGCGACCTTCTTGCTGTGAGGCGAACGTGCTACTCACTACACCACCGTGGCGCCCCGACAATGTATCATTTCATTCAAAAGTTTAATATAAATTCTATTGCGAAAGATTCTTACAGGTTTACGCAGTCGTTTTCTATCTAAATATATTTTAAAATGAAATGTATTTCATTTTTTCAATGCTGAAAACAGTTCTGAATTAGCCAGGACACTGGGGTTACACCCCTACTCTTCACGAGAAGTGCCATGGGATTTTTAATGGCCACAGTGAGTCAGGACCTCGGTTTAACGTCTCATCTGTAAGATGGCGCTCACTGACAGTATAGTGTCCCCTTCACTTTAATGGGGCATTAGGACTCACACAGACCACAGGTTGAGCGCCCTTTGCTGGTCTCACTAACACCACTTCCAACAGCAACCTAGTTTTCCCATGTGGTCTCCCATCCAGTTACAGGCCAGGCTCAGCCCTGCTTAGCTATGGTTACATCTGACATTCACACAAATGGCATGACACATCAAATCAGCATTGCAAACAATACAGACCCTGTTTTAGTTTGATAGAAATTGATTCGTCAAGCCCCTTTCATATGACTATTATGCAGCCAGTAGACAGCGAGTACAAATGCTGGCAAAATATGTGCATTCCCAGTGAGTGTGAATGGTCATGTGATTTAGGCCCCGTTTACACTAGTGCGTTTTAGTTTTAAAACAGCGTTTTAGCATGAAAATGATGCGCGTCCACACTAGCGCTTCACCCAGCGTTTCTGAACATACCTCCCTCCACACTACTCCAGCGAAATGTATATCACGTGACCATTCGCGCACTCTGGGCATGCGCGTTCAAGTATAAACAGGAAGCATGTGTCTCGCTGGTTCTTCCCGGTGTAACCCAAAACCGGCGTTCTAAATGGGGCTTAAGCGGCTTGAAACGCGAGCGATTAGCGAGTGCTCGAACAGTAGTTTGCCTCTTGGAATATATGCAGCTGTTGTAGTGAAAAAGGCAGAGTTTAAGTGCACAATAGCACCTAAAACGAACATTGGTTCTCCCAACGCTCCCATTTCTGTGTCCAGCAGCCACGCCCCTGTTTTCAGATGTGTGCATTTCCCCCATCCACACTGAGACTCATTTTAGAATGAAAATGGCCTCTCCAGCGTTTCCAAAACGCTCAGTTTTCGTGGCTCGAAAAATCCGGCGTAGTGTAGACGAAAGGCGCAACCGTAGCAAACCTTATGCGTTTTAAAACGAAAACACATTAGTGTAAACGGGGCCTTAGGGTGTATAGTGTGAACTGATAGTTTTCATTCATTCATTTTCTTGTTGGCTTAGTCCCTTTATTAATCTGGGGTTGCCACAGCGGAATGAACCGCCAACTTATCCAGCATTTGTTTTACGCCGCGAATGCCCTTCCAGCCGCAACCCATCTCTAGAAAACATCCATACATTCTCATTCACACACATACACTATGGACAATTTAGCTTACCCAATTCACCTGTACAGCACATCTTTGGACTGTGGGGGAAACCAGAGCACCCGGAGGAAACCCACGCAACCACGGGGAGAACATGCAAACTCCACACAGAAATGCCAACTGATCCAGCCGGGGCTCGAACCAGCAACCTTCTTGCTGTGAGGCGAACGTGCTAACCACTAGGCCACCGTGGCGCCCAACTGATAGTTTTTCTTAAACATAATAAAAACTCCAGTATGGATGAGGAGCGATTTTTGTCATTCTAAATTGTCAATGTGATTTCCCATTTGTTCTCTATTTTATCGTCCTCTGTGTGATCTCCTCCTGTCATCCATATCTGGACCGACTAGTTGGCGGTTTATCTGGTTGTTGTCAAACTCAGGCGTCTGTAGCTCTAATAGGAGCCAGGAGATTAGTCCACGGATGTTAATGGAAACCCTTCACAGTTGCCGCAAACACAAATGCACAACAGCGATGTTTGACACAGCATGTCACCTCTGATACAAAGAATCATACCCCAAAAACATTTTATTGATGCTAGTACAAAAAAAATACAATGAACACAATAAAAGACGAGCATATTTTCTTTCCAAAAAGTAAGCACTCTTTCCTCAGTGAGTGCAACCGTAAAACTCTGAACACTTGATCAAATAAAATGATTGGTCATACAAACACGTCTTGCTTATTGAAGATCTAGAGCTGAAGTCCTGGGCAAGTGGCCATCGGCTCTCCGCTGATAATGACACATCACAGTAGGGCTTCTGCACAACCATAAACACACACACACATCAAGAGCGCAGATATGAGCATCAGCTCTACGGAGAATCCCTTCTAGCTTTCAGCCTTCAGCACCACAGGGTGGTTTTCTGCAAACACGTGAGAGACATTTCACTCAGCTGCATAAGGTTAAAGGGACAGTTCACCCAAAAAATGAAAACTCTTGTCATTATTTATTCACTCTCCATTTGAAACCGCCATTGACACCCTTAATAGGAAAAGAAAATGCTAAGGAAGTCAATGGCTGTTTCAACATTCATCAAATTCTCTTAATGATGACGAAATAAAAAAATTCTCTGTGAACTATTTCTTGAATCTCGCTGCATTTATATATTAAATATATGTTTGATCTGTATTTCAAGACGTGTTCTTTGCATAAACTGATAACATTAGCAAAAATACATGCGCATGAGGTGTATGAATGCTCATTTATCTGACAGGTTGTTGTGCGATGGTGTTGTGTTATCTGTACTGGACTCGAACACAGTAAGTGTCCTCATTCTTGTCCTGTTTGTCATTAATGAAGATGAGAATCTCCTCTATGCCGGGGTTCTGACTCGGAGCAAAGCGCAGGCCGATGGTGTAGAGCTCTCCTCCTCCAATCTATAACACACATATTAATATGTATTTATTTGTACACACACATAAAAATGTAAGTAGCATGTAAAAATAGACATCAGAGGATTGCAAAATCAGCAGAATTAGGTCAAACATTAATGCATGTATATGGTATGTATGCATATGTATGTATTTATTTATAGAAAGTGTTTCTGACTGACTTCAATTTGTAATCCTGGAAACTATCAAATGTTTTGGACGCATACTATAAAATTAAAATACTTTACAATGAAAAAAAAACATAAAAATGTACATTAAAAATTCCAAATATTTTTTTGAGGGGCGCCACGGTGGCGTAGTGAGTAGCACGTTCGCCTCACAGCAAGAAGGTTGCTGGTTCGAGCCTCGGCTGGGTCAGTTGGCATTTCTGTGTGGAGTTTGCATGTTCTCCCCGTGGTTGCATGGGTTTCCCCCACAAGTCCAAAGACATGCAGTACAGGTGAATTGGGTGAGCTAAATTGTCCATAGTGTATGAGTGTGAATGAGTCTGTATGGATGTTTCCTAGAGATGGGTCGCAGCTGAAAGGGCATCCGCAACGTAAAACAGATGCTGAATAAGTTGGCGGTTCATTCCGCTGTGGCGATCCCAGATTAATAAAGGGACTAAGCCGAAAAGAAAATGAATGAATGAATGATATTTTTTGAGAAGAACTTTTACTTTGTAAATACAGTAAATATTACAGACACAGCATATAACAATACACATAAAAGGGTGTAGAAGTGTTTCATGTTAATAGTTAATGTTAACTAATGTGGTAAACTGCTAAAAAGGACCCTTTATTTTAAAGCATGTACTTTAATAAATGGCAATACTTACAAATTCAAAAGTTTTTTGGTCCCACTTTATATGAAGTGGCCTTAACTAACATGTACTTACACTGAAATTAATCATTTGGTACAGCGTACTTATTGTGTAAATACATATTTTTACATTGTACTTATGATTGATTAAATACATGCATGTTATTACATCTGTAATTAATTTCTGTAATTACATCTTTAATTACACCATTGACCATCCCTTACACTTTAACCTTTCATTAAACCTAGCTATACCACCAAACCTGTCCCTAAACCAAAATCGTATCCTACTTCAGTAGCACCAGGAGTGATCTGCAATACATTATGAACACAGTAAGTACATTGTATTTTTTTTTTTTTGATGTACATAGTATATTTTAAGACCACCTAATATAAAGTAGGACCAGTTTAAATAACTGACAATTATACTAAAATTCATTCATTTTCTTTTCGGCTCAGTCCCTTTATTAATCTGGGGTCGCCACAGCAGAATAAACCGCCAACTTATACAGCCTGTTTAACACAGCGGATGCCCTTCCAGCTGCAACCCATCTCTGGGAAACATCAATACACACTCATTCACACTCATAAACTACGGACAATTTAGCTTACCCAATTCACCTGTACCGCATATCTTTGGACTGTGGGGGAAACCTGAGCACCCGGAGGAAACCCACGCGAACGCAGTAAGAACATAAAAACTCCACACAGAAACAGCAACTGACTCAGCCGAGACTCGAACCACCGACCTTCTTGCTGTGAGGCGACAGCACCACCTAATGCGCCACTGCATCGCCCTATATTATAATAACATCTAATAACATATGATAACATCTTATATTAGGGCGCCATGGTGGCCTAGTGGGTAGCACGTTCACCTCACAGCAAGAAGGTCGCTGGTTCGATCCCCGGCTGGGCCAGTTGGCATTTTTGTGTGGAGTTTGCATGTTCTCCCCGTGGTTGCGTGGGTTTCCTCCGGGTGCTCCGGTTTCCCCCACAGTCCAAAGACATGCGGTATAGGTTAATTGGGTAAGCTAAATTGGCCATAGTGTATGTGTGTGAATGAGAATGTATGGATGTGTTTCCCAGAGATGGGTTGTGGCTGGAAGGGCATCAGCTGCGTAAAACAAATGCCGGATAAGTTGGCGGTTCGTTCCGCTGTGGCGACCCCGGATTAATAAAGGGACTAAGCTGAAAAGAAAATGAATGAATAAACATCTTATATTTATATTAAACATTTAATTTTAGCTGATAAAAACTGCGTCCTTATGTCAATATTAGCATGATGCTGTAAAAAAATAAACAGTGAGCAATATTCATTTTATTTTCAGAGTGTGTGAGTTAGCATTTTTAAAACAATTGTTACAGGAAACCTGTAGTGATTTTATACTAACAAAGCCAACTATACTGCTAGTGTTCCCCCATCCCCCCAAAAAAGAAATAAAAAACACGACAGAAGTAGACAACTGGTCTACACTACTGTATTCCAAATCAGCTGTTGTCAAACGAATGCTTTTTGTGAATACACCTTTGTGAAGTACTTCTATGTTTGTCATTTTAAAGCTTCACAGCCACAGCGCTCTTTCACTTTCATTACATTTAAAAGAGTAGACTAGAAATTCTCACACAGAAGAAAGAGAACCGAGTAAGCGAGTAAATGATGTGCTTTGGCTGAACTGGTTCTTTAAGTGGAACTAGAATCTTCAATCGTTAAATTCCCTGCGATTCCCATTGCTATTCCTGAGCTCAGTTGTTACAGAAATTGGTTGCACTCCAGTTTTTAGAGGAAGATGAGAGAAATTGCTCTCCCTTTGTCTTTATACATTATCTCTAATGGCTGACTAAGACATATGAAACACAGTGGAGGATTTAGTTCATAATCTCCTCAAAAGCTCGCACGTATCGATTCCTCCGTTGTCTTTTGGCTCGGCGCCTATTTTACGATGACACACTTGTTATTTCTCGAAGAAGGATAAAAAAAAGAGCAACATCTCCAGCCACATTTTTCAAAAATATAGAGCCCATAAATCCAGCGCGAGAGAAGATAATTGAAGCCGTGTTGACTAGCAAGAAAATGGAACAGGCCATTTCCTTTCTTTATGAGCTTCTCGGCTTTTATTTGACGCCGAGGTGTCATTAATCCATTGTGTTCAATACTGTCACTTGCATATTTCACATTGTTCCGCTATTTATTGCCCAGATACGGGGTGTGAAACTCACTAAACCATACGGCGATCAATGAGGGCACTGAATGATGAAATTAACATCTTACCCTGGTCTGTTTTACACCATTTCTGCGCAAAATGGCGAGCGGGAAAAATTACTTTGTGACCTCCAAAGCCACAGTAATATATCCCAGGCAGTCTGTCCCTTTGGCTAACTAATGTTCCGTGTCTCCATCTGGAGTAATAGCCAACGGTCGTGTATTGATCACCTAATCAATTAACAGCTTTTAATTGAAGTCTAACGCACAGATGGAAGACCTACACGCATCATTCTGAGCCCTAAAGGTGAGAGATATCGAACGTTCGCTGTCTGACTGTGAGAATCAGACTGGTTTTTGGACTGCAGCCTTATGATTTCCTCAGGGGACGGGGCATTGCGAGAAGGGGCACAAATTGAGTTCTCCGATATACAAAGAACTTCACCTACTGTGTATCGTGTCTGAGAATGACAGTTAAGACAGACGCCGATTGATTCCCAGACAGAGATGTGTCAAGATCCTTCTCCTCTGGGCTCTGGTTTGAAAACATTCGCTGTTAAACAGTAACTAAGTTTGAGACGTGTTGGGCTGTCTTACCTGAAACTGTTCCTCTTTAAAGTGCAGCAGGTCCGGGCGGTCGGTGTGCAGATTGAAGACTCTGGAGGACGAGTAGGGATTTGTGAAACTGATTTTTTTATTGCTGCCCTTCCCTCCTTCTACAGGAACGCTGATTTCGAATGCCTGGGGAGGTTAAAGCACATGGCGAGAGACGCACTGTAAAATAACTGGAGTAAAAACGTCAGGTTTAAATCACCGGCACTGACTTCATGCACCACATCCTCTGTCACAGAGTGGAAATTTAAAGACCCTTTCAGTGCTAGCCGTTCCCCTGCTAAAATCCTAAACAGGCGGAGAATAACTGACATTGTGGATTGTACATCACATCATTTCATGTGGTGAGTTTTTATTCAATGTTTAATCTGAAGTCTTGTCTGTCAGCCTGATTAAAATGATATTTATCTTAATAGTGTCAGTTTGCTTCATCTTAATTTTGTTAATGATCTATGATCTACAAACAAACAACAACCAAAATTAATAAATAAATACAGGCTAATTTTCGACTATTAATTTAGATTGCACCAAAAGTTTCCACATAAATATCTTATGTGTGCATTTTAAAAGGTTATAGCACTTCTCATTACATAAATTCTCAGTCCTGAAACATTTTCTTCCAGCATATACTAAAATAATGGAATTAATATCATAAATGTACAGTACTATTAGTTAACTAACTGCATAAATTAATGACTTTTAGTATCCCAGGAAAATATTAAAGGTCCCATGAAATAAAAAAAAATAAAAAATTTAGATGCAAGTTTTAGTCAGTTAGTTTTAAGGACATCTATATGTTGGTGTGCTCTGAAACTGTGACAAAATTCATGTTTAGGAGATATAAAACCAATATAAACATGTAAAGCGTGCAGTTTGTCACTTCCGTCTAAATAGATCAACATCTTTTTTTCACATCACCTCAGTTTCTCATCAAATCTCAACCAATCAAATGCTCTCTAGTGTCTGACATGCCCCGCCTCCTTCAAGACACTTCTCATTTGCTTTCAATTGATGCAATTGAACTCAACCACTCGCATTAGCAGAGCTGTGATAAAAACAAAACGCTAGTGGCTACTTTTTAAAAAGAGGAGGAACTACTCTGTGTCCCACCCTCTCTTCATTTTTCAGTTGAGATTATGTCAAACATTGAATAAAAATGCACATTACAAAGCACTTCACGGGACCTTTAAGTCGAAGGGGAAATTAAATATATTGTAAACTTGTAGCAAATAAAGAAAAGGAAATATTTCTTATTTTAAGACTCATTAACCTAAAATATTAACTAAAATTAAAGAAAAAGTAATTAAATGTAAAGAAAAAGAATACTAACTCAACCCTTGTGTTCTTTTGGGGATATTTTCATCCACTCTGGGGTGATTCTGAGGCTTTGTTTGGCCATAACTTTCTCTGTTTCAGCGAATGGAATGGTTTTTGGTCACAAATCTTATTTTGACATATTGTGTGTCACTTAATACACAGGCAAATTTACTACCCTTTTGTTATGTTAGTGTCTGTTTTTTCCCAATTGACCTCCATTTTAACAACATTTTTTTTTTCATCGACAATCAAAAATGCCTGGTTATACGGTGTCATTGCTTTGCAATCAAAAAATTTAATTACAATGGAAGTCAATGGGGCAAAAACAGCCCCTAACATAACGAAAGGGTAGTCAATTTGAACAATACACAAGGGTTAAAACCTGAACTGAAACAGAATTAGTATTTTATGTGTATTTTACTATTTATTTTTTGCATGCTTTGCACAGTGAAATTTCTTTAGAAAATACAAATTTAAAACCGAAACAAAATCAGGTCACACTTTATTTTGATGGTCCATTTGTTGAATTTAAGTTACATTACAATTACTTATACAAATATACAGGGTGACTTACCGAGAAGTAAATAGTTAACAACTTTAAAGATCATAGTATATAAGTATTGATATAGGTTTATGTGCTATCTTTATCATGGAGAGACTGAATGTGGTTTGTACTACAGTAGATAGTTGCACTCTTTTTCCTCCCTCACCTTGGAGATTACAGGCTGCCGGCATGTGATGCACAGCAGCCAGGAGTCAACGAGCTGCCGCGTGTCCACATCAACAACATTGAGGTAAAAGAAGCGACTTCCAGGCCTCAGAGCCCTCAGGCCCACACGAACATCCTGAACTCCCTGAGCTGGCAGAGCGAAAACTTCAGCTGGATCCACCTGGATCACACAAACACAGAAGATCTTATACTCACTGAGCTCCTGGCATCAAGCACAGAAAACAGAGACAGCATCTTCAGGGAAGAACTCCACTGCAGGACATCAGGAAAAAAAGGAACACCACATGAAGCACACAATGTAGAGCTAGTTTGCTTCATCATCTTTTCTTGGCACCTGATGTATATCATTACTATGAGACCAATTAACCCAACAGTAAGGTCTATTTGAGCACACAGCGCACTGTTAACATGGGAACAGCTGGATTTGCTCAGCTTGCATATTTACAATAACAGGAAATACCCATTTTGAGATTTATGATGCTTGGATAATCCACGTTTCATTATTCTTCTTCCCTTTTCTGTGTATATTTGCATTAAAGCTTTGTGGCTTTCTTTGCTGCAGTTTGCTGAATAGAGCAAATTATTGAAGCTGCTAAAACCTACATTTTTATCACTGCACTGTACTTTATTTACATTTCATGCTGCTGTTCAAATTTTTTAGGGCATGCAGCAATACATATTTTTATAGTCAACTAGTAATCTTGAAGTGCTTTGGTGTGGGAGCTGATGACATATATTCAGCAGATGTACAGTATAGGGTAAAGATGCCAAAAAACGATTTGCTTTCTGTGAATAACGTATCTTACATTGAATAAAACTAAACACACTATATTACATATATACAACAAAATTATATTCACAATGATTTTGGAGTAAATATCAAAAAATATTCATGAAAAGGATAGTGCACCGTAAAAATGAAAATTCTATCATCATTTACTCTGCTTGTTCCAAACCTCTTTAAGTTTTTTTTCTACTGTTGAACACAAAAGAAGATATACTTAAGAATGTTGGGAAAAACAGCCATTGACTTTCATAATATTTTTTTGTTCCTACTGCACGTCAAATGATCAGTTTTCTTCAGAATGTCTTGTGTTTAACATAAGATACGTTGAGTAATGAGTTTTTTTTATTTTTCTCGTCAATAATATTATTCAGAAGGTCATGAGTCGCACTCATTATATAATTGTTTCGTGCAGTTTTTATTTGACATTTTTCGGGTGATATAAAAAACACAAACGTTTCTACACAATGCCTTCCACAGTGTGTGTTTAACTTTAGATAGAAATTCATAAAAGTGTGAGTAAATTGATAGGAATTTTTCATTTTTGGGTGAACTATCCTTTTATAGTTCTCTCCATGTTCACCTACGGGCCCTTTGGTGCTCCACAGTCCAAAGACATGCGCTATACTGTAGGTGAATTAAATAAACTAAATTGGCCGTAGTGTGTGTGTGTGTGTATGAGAGTGTACGGATGTTTCACAGTACTGGGTTGCAGCTGGAAGAGCATCCGCTGTGTAAAATATATGCTGGATGAGTTGGTGGTCCGTTTCGTTGTGGCGACCACTGATGAATAGAGGGATTAAGCTGAAGGTAGGGACAGACGGAATCTGCGGACATTTTTTGCTGTTTCTGCAGAGTATTTTGTTAAAAATCTGCGGATTTATGCGGAATGATTTTGGGAGTATCATAACTAAAACCTTAGTATTTGAAATAAAAAGTAAAACCCTTTTAACTGTTTATTTGATGTTTACAATGCGAATCCAATTAGATTAACTTTATTTGGTAAACAAAGCAAGTCTCTCATATAAAATCTCTAATAAAAGAAAGAAAATATTACTTTACAAACTGTTTTGTAAATAAATCATATGAATATTTTCATATTAGTCAGTAATATTACTGAAATTAGTTTGAAAACTGAATAAATATACATTTACACACATTTACACCAGAAAATTAACAAAATCAATGATGGTCTAAAAATCTGCGGATTTCTGCGCGCGCAGATTTCGTGTGGGCCTGGCCGAAGGAGAATGAATGAATATTCTTTTATATACAGTAAACCTACAATGTTGCCATCACGCTCTGGCAATTTTTGCATTTTCCTTTTGTATTTTCACCATTTTGTTGTCAGATGTAGTAACTTGCTATTTTGTGGAATCTGGAGTTCATTTTATACTCTAAATGACCTATTCAAGGATGATTCGTGTTATTGTGTTCCAAGTATTGACGTCTCTGTGATTGGGTGCCACATTAGCTTATGTACTGCATAGAGAGTGTAACAAGAAGTCTACTGTGTTATGTAAATAACTTTATGTTAATCATAGGCTTTGAGTGTTGCTTAAATGAGTGCTATATTTGATGAGCAAAAAAAAAGGTATATCTATTTACTTTAAGCTTGAGAATCGCAAAGCAAACTTCAAATGTTTAAGTAGCGATTACTCAAAGTCTACAATTATTTATTAATTAAAATTTTATATACTTATAGTTAGGGCAGCAGGGTGGCGCAGTGGTTAGCGATGACACCTCATAGCAAGAAGGTCGCTGGTTAGCACTGCCAGTTGGCATTTCTGTGTGGAGTTTGCATGTTCTCCCAGTGTTCGTGTGGGTTTCCTCCGGGTGCTCCGCTTTCCCCCCACAGCCCAAAGACCGCCCACAACACCGGTTTCCCCCCACAGCCCAATGCAGTATAGGTGAATTAAATAAAAACTACATTAGCCAGAGTGTATGTGTGTGTGAATGAGAGCGTACTTGGTTGTGGCTGGAAGGGCATCCGCTGTATAAACATATATCGGAAAAGTTGGTGGTTCATTTCACTGTGACGACCTCTGATAAATCAGAGACTAAGCCAAAATGAAAATGAATGAATGAATGAATGAATAATTCATAGTTAATCTTAGTTAACTATAGTTAATCTAGTTAATTATATATTAGATTAGGCTTTAAATTAGGGCAACTTCAATAAAAAAAAAACAATTTCAATAAAAAAATTTTTAAAAACAGTTGCAATATTGGTTATAGCACTCATATTTTTTGAAGAAGAAAATTAAAAGTAAAAAAAACATAATTGAACTTTAAAGTCATGCTCAGAGCAAAAAAGGAAAAAAACTAGACATCTTAACTATCTCATTATTTTTCATCATTCCCATATTTATAGGGAAAAAGGACCACATAATCCCCGATCAGCGCCTGCTACCCCAATCAGAATGTTTCCTTTGACCCTGAAATGCGTACCTGGAGCTCGAGGGGATGCGACGTGTAGCACTTGACCCTGCGAATGGCTTGTGTGCCGCGCAGAAGCAGCGAATGCCAGCTCAGAGCACCACACACACAGCTCAGGTCCATCCTTTGCAAGTAATGCACGTAAACCTGCCAGATCTGCGCAGGGGAGGCCAGCCAGGGGTCACTGCCAGAGAGAGATCCGCACAAAACCACAGCCACACAAAAGACACTTTATCACTTTCGCTTCATATCCACTGACACAATAGCTGGACGAGCCTGACAGGCCACACTTCCCCCGAGAAAGACACATACATATCACACATCTTCACAAGAGAGATGTTCAGAGACTCAAATGTCACCCGTTTTTAAATTCATCCATTCACCCTTTCTTTAAAGCAGGAGACTGAAGGCAAAAACACTCTTTTTTCAAGCATCTATCTGTACCTGTCAGTTCTGAGGTTTGGAGCTTTTCATGTTTTTTTAGTCAGTCAAAAAAAAAACATCCAAACACATTTTAAAGGTGCAGTATGTAAGTCTGACACCCAGTGGTTGAACTAGGAATTGCACACTTGGTTCAAAACACAAGCGAGTGCAGGTTGCCAGATTGACGACACAAACAGCAGTGTGCCTGACTGTCGTGTTATAACTAAAAGCAACAGCATAGGATAGAATTGATATTTTCCATATTAAAAGGAGTTTTTGTTCTAACCAACACCTGAAA
>CAIGQQ010026963.1:2409386-2427062 GCA_903798035.1 Danio albolineatus
TGTGTGTGTGTGTGTGTGTGTGTGTGTGTGTGTGTGTGTGTGTGTGTTTGTGTGTGTGTGTGTGTGCATTTCAGGGAACTGCCTGTGATTGATTGAAACTCCAATGAAAACTGTAATAGAGGGATACATAAATCAGACATCTGCACATTAAACACACTTATTTTGTCAATAATAAAACAGAGAGATATAAATGGTTACACATGGCATTTAACTGCAGAGCATTTTGTTTAAATGAGCGGTGGTGGTTATTTGAGCGTGTGTTTCGCACTAAGGGATACGTGTTCCCAGACAGTGATGAGGCTTGATACTGTATCATCATAATAATAACCACTGAAAAAGTATATGGCCATATTATAACAATGTGTAATTAGGATAGGAAGGAGAGTTAAGCTAATTAATTGTTTTGATTATTTGGTTGTAGTATGCTAGCATGGCAAATTAAACTAAATTAAACTAAACTAAACTAAACTAAACTAAACTAAACTAAACTAAACTAAACTAAACTAAACTAAACTAAACTAAACTAAAAGAAAAGAAAAGAAAAGAAAAGAAAAAAGAAAAGAAAAAAGAAAAGAAAATAATAAAACTAAACAAAACTAAACTAAATTAAATTAATTAAAAACTCAATAAAAAACACAAAACAATAAAATAAAATAAAATGTCAACTTAAAGTCTAAATGAATATGAACACTTTTATTTTACTAATAATTATAATAATCTTAATTTCAATAATATAATAATGAAAAAAAATTAAATAATTTAAGATTTTTTTATGGTCTCTATTGCACATTTCGTTGACTAAAAGCTGCATTGCTACTACTTAATATCTGCTGAGACTGCCTCTTCAACAGACATTTAACTGACTATCAGTAACTTTGCAAGTACATGTCAACATACACTAACCCTAACCCTAAGCCCAACCTAACAGTCTACTTATATTCTAATGAGAATAGGTTGCCATGTAGATGCAATGTAACATAAATTCAACAAAATGCGTTAAAGGGACCATCAAAATAAAGTGATACCAAAAAATCTTAATAATGAATTAGTACCATATTCTGCCTGTTATTTTATTTATATCATATTTGATACTGCTACTACTATATTTGTATGTTGCTGTTATTATTCTTATCATTATTTTTATTATTAAGTCTAATAGGATGCTAGAGGCTCTTGAACCACCAACTGTTATTTTACCTAAAAAGTTGGCAGAAAACATCTAAATACATAATTAAGGTGCTTCAGGCCAGCACAATGGGAAATTTAGCTTTAATTATTCAAGTAAGGTCAAAGTAAATGAGGAGAGGCAGAGGGAAAAAAACTCAGCCATAGTCCTATTGTACAGCACCTAGACAGGATTACTGTAGATTTCTCAATGAAGGTTCAAGCTAGCACACAAAACAGGTTACATTATCACTAACCTTTATGACTTTTACATTACTTTAATAAAATAACACATTCTCTAATGAATAATACATGAATAAACCATGCAGTAGAGAAGCTCTCACACCGCATTTATAGACATTTAAAAGCCATATGAGACACTTTGAATATACCTAGTTTTACTGGTCGACTGATGTGATCTATACTCAACAAGCAATCACACACAATCTACTTAAAATAAATAACACCTAATGACATGTTTTTGTGTCTTTACCAAACACACTAACTATCTAAACATTCACAGCACAGAGTGAAAAAAGGTGAATCCCAAGGCTAATGATTTCTCGAAAAGCTAATTGGAGTCAGAAGTCAGTTAACCTGGAGTCTAAACAATGAGACAAGCTAAAGCTGCCCTATAAAACAAAATGTTTGCATTGCCTTGTGTGAATCATGTGCTTGGACAACAGAAGAGTTGCAAAAGGTAAAAAAAAAACAGAAGTTTAACACAAACTATCTAGAAAGTTCAGCAAAGATATCAGTTACAGACATTTAAGAATCTATGGAACATTCTAGCATATTTGTTCACATGTCTGAGAAATATATAAAAATGCAGAGAAAAAGTCAAATATTTAATAGTTCCCAGTTTCAATTCTCAGTGTACGCAGAGATTTGTGTGGCCTCCAAGCCACGAAGGGCGAACTTGCGCTCAAAGGTGATGATGATGATTTGGGTTGTGCATTTGATAGTATTTTAGTTTTACTTTTTAACGATTTTAGAAATACTGTTTATTTTGATTAAAGTAGTGCATAATATCCAAATCAGCCAAACCATGTAATGTTAGTGATGTAATCTGTGTGTGCAAGCTGAGATGACCGAAACATGAGAGCAGTCAGTTATCCCTTAAGTCAAGGGTGTCCAAACTCTGTCCTGGAGGGCCGGTGTCTTGGAGAGTTTAGCTCCAACCCTAATCACACACCTGAACCAGCTAATAAAGCTCTTACTAGATATACTAGAAACCTCCTGGCAGGTGTGTTGAAGCAAGTTGGAGCTAAAGGACACTGGCCCTCCAGGACTGAGTTTGGACACCCCTGCCTTAAGTGAACATAAACAGGTGTGAAAACTGAATGATATGTGGTCATGGCATGCATTTTGACATGATTATCATTTGTTTTTTTTATCCAACTCACTGGTGTCTGTGGACAGTGAAACTGCTAACAGAACAAACAAAGGGGTTGAATGGGGGAGTCGTTTTGGTCTCAGTGGTAATCTAGATCCAACATTGTAGTTTTTGTTATTTGCTCGAGCTGACTGTATTTGTGTTTTAGTTAAAGATCAAATTAAGTTTTAGGACCGATTTATGGTGAAATACATTGCAATTCTGTAATAAATACCTCACATACTGCTTCGCATCCAAAACACTGTATTAAACCAAATCAGCATTAGTAGAAAAACATGAGAGGTTTGCTGGATTACTCTAAGAGAGAAAACAGCATTAATATTAAAGAAAAATGATCTCAAAGAATATACTTCTGAAGATCTGTAGTCTCTTTATCTAGCTGAAGTTTGCTTTTAAACCAAAAAAAAAATGTATTTCTTAAGTTCATAGCACCCGAAAACTTTTCAAAGAGTTCCCAAGACTTACAAAAACCCTCTCATGCATATACATAAAACAGCCCAGAACAATCTTGTACAATATTGTTAACCAAAGTGAGCCCTACAGCCATACGAACCCATTCAAGGACCGTTGAGCATCCAAAACTTTCGTTTATTACTGAAAACATCCAAAATATCACCCAGTTCTTCCTCAGCGGGTTCGATTACTTTATACCTCCCAGTTGGGTGCATCATTTTATACTTCCTGCTTTATTATCTTTAGATGCCTCCATTAGACCCTTATTTACCCTGCACAATGCACTTTCAGCTTTGGAAATCATTCAAATATGGGGTTCTTTTATCTAGAGCACTATTATAGGATTTCCATTCGAATGCACTTCCTCTTATCTTCTAAATGTAGCTTTGTTTTAGAGGAGATAGACAGAAGCCTACATTGGCCCCAGTTGCAAATCTATACTATTGTTTTTTGTATTTATGTTTTTTTTTACCATGAAAGCAGATACGGGGATGTTTGGAAATAATTGTCGAGGAAATGTGATTTTCTTTCCTCCTCTCCTGTTCCCCATCTCTCTTCTTCTCTGCTGAAATCTTCGCCACGCTTATCAAACGTTTGCAGATGAGCAGTGTGGGGGCCAGAGGCAGGCGAATTATAAAATCCTAATATTTTCTGCCTTCCATCTGTCCCAGCGTCTCTCTCTCTCTCTCTCTGCTCGCTATAAAGGCATAAAGAATCTGGAGGTGATAGAGCCTGTTGCTACTGCGAGAAGCTTTTGACAGATGCACCGAAACACTCTATATTCATAGATGATGTTTAACCTGTTCCATTAATGCTGAATTAACTTATCTATTTCTATTATGTGGATTCTCTGTTTGTATAATTATTCACTTGTCTGTTCGCATCAAGCTGAAGTTAATTAAAGAGAATTCCATTAGAAGCTTTTTCCACTGCTTTTTTATATGCAACGGGATGCCAATCAACATGGGCCCAATTACATGAGAGTTTCATTAATTCCCAATGATGATGTCCTTTCAGAGAAGAAAATGTTGAAACAGAGCAGGATCATAAAATAAGACATCAATCCGTGTGCATTACACAGAGCGGCAGACTCGCGACACCTTATCAAAACTTGACTGAATGTATTCAGTGGACCGATCAAGCCTTTCCAAAGACATTTGCAAGTCCGCAAAACGTTTTTTTTCCCCTCAATCCCTCGTTCCTCGGACCAATAATTGTCTTTGCGTTGACCTAGACGATCCTCTGAGGTGCTTTCAATGGATAAAAATCTCCATAAGCCTTAGAGAGCGACTAAACCACAATCTCTTGTTAATGGCGACCACTCATTAGGAAACAAATAAATGGACAACGTATTAATCCCAGATTGAGATATGGCATTGAGAAGCTTTTGAGCCTGCACTGATTTGTGGCTTGTTGAAGAGTTAATTGATTCTGACTGCTGAGAGCGAGAGACAGAGGAAAGCTGATGGGTATCTGACTGTTGAGTAATTTCCAAAGAAAGACTTGCATTTTTCACTGGGCCTCTAAGAAGGAGCTTAAGCAGATAAACACAAAGGCGGCCTATGAATAGCTTTGATTTGGCTCGGATTTCCAGAGTGGAAAACATTTCGAGGTCACTAATGACAGATATTTCTTAAGGCCCCAAAATACTTCAAACGAAATTGAAGAATGAACTAAAACGACATCATTTTTAACTAAATCCAGCCAAAACTAACTTTGTTTTGGTTTTTTTTTTCAACAGTTCCAAACCAAAGAAAACTTTTCAGGGAGTTTTTTAGGTCATAAACATCTTTGAGCTGTCATTATTCCATGGCAATTACATTATCAGGAAGATAGTAACTGAGAGATAGAGATAGCAACAGAGTTACATAGTTATAAAAGTAACTAATTACCAGGGAAAGTAACTATTGCGTTACTTTAAAACATTTTACACTAATCTACAGTATTTTAATGTTGTTTTGGGACAATGAGAGACAACCATCAAATTCAATATATCATTATAAATATTAACAAAAAACATTCTTGGTTTTTACATCAACGAGGGAAAAGAAGTGCTTATACCAGGGTTCAAACACATATTTACTACTAAACTTCAATGATTTTCCATGACTTTCCCAGGACTTTCAAGTAAATTTTCAAAACCTAATGTTTCATGTAATGTCTACGTCTACGTGATAAATAATTTGTGGGTTTTTCAGTTTTTCCAAAACTTTTCCAGGCCTGGAAAATGGCATGCCAAAATTCCATGAAAAATTCCTTTTCCAAAATTCCTTTTCCAGGTATTTCATGACCATACGAACTATATTATACAGTATTTCCAGTTTGCAAAAGCTACCTTTGAACTTGTTGGATTTGCCATTGTTCTGACTTCTGGTCATTGATGTGTGTGACTTACTGTGCGCATGCTTGCATGTGAACACCTGCACTACTCTGCCTTTGATTGGCAAACGATGGAAATGTACTCTAAGCCAATCATCACATTCTCAAATACACCACGTTCACAGACACACCAATCATCATTGCAGGTTGGTTATGTGTCCCGCCTCAGCCCCGAACACACACACCTCAGAGAAAGAGATTGCTTCTTTGGCTGTCGCTTCAGTGTTCTCAAATACAGTAATGCACATTTTATTGTCATTAACAGCAACGGGGCTGTAACAGGGGAAATAGTAATTTATTTGATAACTCATTACTGAAAAAAGTATTGCCGTTATTCCCATCACTGATAATCAGTGAGCATGTTCTAGAATTCTAGTAGATTCCCATGTAATATCTTCAGAAGTCAGACAAGAAAACAACATCCAAAACAGCAACAATAATACACTGGAGAGTCAAGTAGCACCGCTGGTTCTGTACTGTACACCGTGACACATTTACAACCCAGCCTACTGCAGTGCAGGGGTGTTAGAGTGTTTTTAACCCCAGAAAAATGTAAAATATTTCACCATCATCTCTTTTCAAACTTATTTTTGCCCTCAAATGAAGAGCAAAAAAGAACTTTATTTATAATAACTAATTATTTTATTTAACTAATAGTACTAGTTTATTTATATAATTTTAATTTTATATTTATTTATTATTTACTATTTATTATATTTATTTATTAGTTTATTTATATAACTAATAATAGTCATGGTGGCATCTCACAGAGCATCATTAAATGTGTTTTTGCTTCTGCACCACTAGCACCACCAACTGGACTCTACTGTATCTATCTCACTCATCTACCTTTTAACCAATTGATCCACTCATCTATCTACAGCTTTTATTTTTATAGCCAATTTTTAAAGTAAAATTATTAATTTCTGCTTTCGAAAATTTTAATTCTAGTCCCAGTATTCTTCCTTGGCTTAAATTCAAGAACTGGGATACTGTATAAAAGGTATTCCTAATTTAAGCCTGTATGGCCATACCAATTAGACCATGCTTCTCAACCATGTTCCTGGTGGACCACCAACACTGCATGTTTTGCATGTCTCAAATGGCACACTATGCACTCATGTACTTTTGCACTTACACACTCAACAGCATAGTATATGTATGTAGTGTCATCCCAAATGGAGCACTAATGGATTTTTTACTAAGCGGAAATTTAAACCGTTTCCCAGATGACGTTTGACGGTTGCCATATTAGTGAAATAAATGACCAACGTAGCAAATAATACCTGCCATGAGTGTAACCGCATTCACCATCGGGAGGCGCTGTAATGACTCTTGTAGGAGATTTTTGCTTTCACAATCCAAAATAAATAAAGTTATCCAACATGTGCGCCCAAAAGCTCCACCCCTCCCGCTACATGAGGAAAGCTGCGGTCGTTGAGTGCGTGAAGTGTCCATCATTCCACACTTCGTTTTACCGGTTGGTTGAGTGTAACATCCGGGTAATTACAGTGCACTTATTATTTGTAGAGTTTTCAGTGTGAACCATAGACTGTAAAAAATATGGACGTAGTATCCGCGACGTCACCCATAGGTTTCTGATGAACCCAAAAGAAGCTACTAGTAGGCGTGGCCAACCGTCGCCATTTTGTTCGCGCGTCATCGCACCAACCGAGGCATACCAAACAAGGGCAAAGAGGCGGAGCGTGGGCGGAGCGTGAGCTGAGCTACAGGACGCATGCTGGCATTTAGCTAAGAGCTTACTTATGGGAGAAACACATAATATTTAGCTACCTGCGACTCGTTTGTGTTCTGATCACACGTGCTTGGTTGTACACTATATCAATAAAGTGTTTAGACTTTTAAAAGCACTGCTGTATTACATTGAGCCACTTAACATCGTTCTTATAACGTTTTTCAACAGGAAGAAAGTGCGAATTACATCCAAACACTTCAGATATAGTCTGTGTTAGTAAATGCAGGGCTATTTAGGAAATCCAGGCAGAACACTGTATGACAACGCTTCAGATGACGATTTTATAGACTATAGCTGATCAATCTGTCAGATTCTGGAGTGCATTAGAGTTCTGAAGAACATTATAAATCATAAATTATCCTAAATAAAGCAATTACATTTATAGATATGGTAAAAGTATATAATTTCACTCACCTGGGAAACAGAGGCCACGTGAATGGTTTGTGAGCACAATTAAGTGCACACAGCATGCCATATTATCTGATAATTGCAGGAAATAATTCCAAAAGGCAACTGACTGTGTAAAGCCACATAAAACAACACAAAAATACGATGAATATGCCGAGATCAAGAGCTAATCAGCCGGAATCAGTTGAGGTGACGTGACTACGACCAGCGGGACTAGCTGTCACTCAAGTGGCCATGCCCTTAATTATGCAAACTTAATTTAGCTTAATATAAAGGAAACGGATGAGTTATAAAAAAATTCACCCCCCTCACAGTTGTCATGAAGGGTAATATAAGCTATATGAACCAAAATCGTTCTTTGTACCAGGCTGTAAACGCCTTTTTTCTGCTGTAAAGTTGGCCATTTCACCAGTGGGCTCATTAGAGATTTGCTCTATTATGGAGCCAGGACTAGCGGAATTTTCGATGAATTGCAGTTTTAGTTACTTCCGTATTGGCTTCCCGAGGGAGAGCGGGAGGTTGCCGCTTGGTGTGAACGCACTACTTACACTATTTATACAACAAAATGGCACAGAATAGTGCTTAAGTATGCGATCTGGGACGCACCTATGGCAAATGTACAGAGCTGGTGGTTCTCAAGAAACGTGGTTGAGAAACTGATTAAGACAAACATTTTCATGCCAACACATGCTCATGTTTAAACTTTTAAGTTTGAAATATCATTCCAAAATACTTTCTCGCATCTGTTCAAAGCTTCAGCACATTAAACTGGAATAGTAAATAAATAATATATTACTACACAGTGGTAAGCACATGATCCATACCAATGTTGCCCAGCCTTAGATGCAAAATTCCTTTCACAGTAGTGTAGACGCTGATGGCTGAAGTGGCGCTGCGTTTGCTGTCGTGTCTGCTAGTAAAGCTGGCATCCTGCATGTACTCAGTAGTGATCACTTCTAGCTCATGGCTCACCTGGACAGCCGGACGGCCTTGACGTAGCATATGCTGGAGGAGCAAACAAGAATACTAATATCAAAACTGCCAATTACACATCTTAAATACAGCATGATTAATTATTAAAAAAATGTGTTGACAATTAAAGGAATTCATCATGCCAGCTGAATCGATTTGATCCCTCTAACCATGAAGGACAAAAAGATAAACAAGAAGAAGCAACAACTGAGACACATGTTAGAGGCTACTGACAAATGCCACCATCTGATGACCTTGCGGTTGCGTTTGAAGCCTAAATGGACCCTTTGTTAATTCTGAAAAGGTCAGGATCCATTCTAAAGACGAACAGTCCAATTATGTTGATGTGATTGTATCTATTTCTGGTCTTGTTTTGTTTTAACCTTTATTCAACAGCTGACATCGATGAGACCTCTAGCCAAGAGACCTGCGGTGGTGAGATCTAACAGACGCAGGTGTCCTGAAGTATGACATGCATATTTCATAATTTGGACATGACACTCCCATCTGAGCGCACTAAATAATGGATGCCGCAGAAAGGTTTCGATGTGCAGGGTGAGTGTCTGTCTGAGTTAAACAGCTGTGTGGCTATTAATGAGGGCAGTATTTGTACCTGTGTCAAATTGCTGTGTATGGCTTGTGGGGTTATTACCAACATGGCAAGCTGAGGACTTTCCAAGCTGTTGCCAAGCAGAGGAATGTGAGATATGTTGCTTTATTGCTTTTCCCCAGTTATGTGCGTAGTTAGTTGGTTTATTGTGATGTTACTGGTGGAATTTTGCTGCATTTACCATTTTGAGTGAGTAAACTGGAGTTTACATCCATGACTAGGGCTGCACAATACATTGTTTCAGCATTGATATCACAATGTGATCATTCGCAATAGTCACATCGCAGGATTTGTAATGTTGAGTCTGTATTATTATTGGTCATTTGCATGTGTTTTTGAGGCCTGTGACTGTATAATGATTTTAAAAGCATTTGGGCACAAGTAATTGTTCCCTGAGTAACTTTAAAAATGAATAAATGCATTGAATTATTTGTATTTTTATTATTAAATTGTTGTCTCTCGATAAAAGACTGTTTGTTTCAATCGTAACATTTTCTTTATTGCGTTTATCAATGTTTGTAGATTGATTGTAAATTGTAAATTCTTTCCAAATTGAAATACTCAAGTCCTCCAGTGAAATTGTATTCATCATATCTCAATATATATATATTGCAGAATAACAAAATATAGCAATGTTAGATCTTTCCAATATCGTGCAGCCCTATCCATGACCTTCTTGAAAATATGTTGACAACATGTAAGGTCATGTAAATGGCACCGAATTGGCATTCTGTCAGCTTATTCAGTCAGAGCATGTCTGACTTTATGACAGCTCTGACTTCAAGATAATGTCAAAATCTTGCAAATAAACCCATAAAATTATCCTGATTTGCAATACTGTTCAAAGTTTGTGGTGTTTTTTTATGTTTTTGAAAAGTTAGGCTTACCAAGGATGCATTTATTACATTAAAATACAGTGAAACGTGAAATATAGTTTCATACATTATAAAATGTAAATTATTTCTGCTTTGACAACATCATAACCCATAACAAATTTATTATTACCACATTTAGATCAAATTGGCTGCTTAATATTTATGAGGAAACCATAAATGTGATCAATTGAAAGTTTAAAAGAACAGCATTAATTCGAAGCAGAGATTGTTTAGTTGAAGCATCCACAATTATTTTTTAATTACAGAAATATTACATTTCAGGAGTAGTGTATAACAGACATCGCTGCCGAAAATGTCCTTAATTCTCCCGCAATTAGCTGGAAGTCAATAGTTATATATATATATATATATATATATATATATGCAATACTACCTTTAGCTCCACAGCAGCTGAGCCAATCAGCATTAAGGAATCACTGTCCCAGACATCAATCTGCAGGGAGTGGAGTGCCAGGTATCGCAGAAACCACCCCCGTTCACCTGGCTTTAGGAATTGCGGGTCAACTCGATACTGCAGCTGAAGACCAGGAAAACCTGAGAAAAAAAGAGCAGCATAACAGAAAAGAACAAACATGAATAGTGAGAAGAGCCAGAAAAAAGGCCTGTGATTAAAGGGATGGATTTAGTGGCCATTTAAAATGAGAGTGATGTAAATCATCCATCTCCCACAAATCTCAGGTGGGTGAGAAAGTGCAACGTCCAATTCTCTGAAGCAAGCAATCAAGGACTTTTATGTAAAACCAAACACTCAGAGCCCAGTTTAACCGGCAAGCAAAATGTGTGGGAAATTTACATAAACATTTCTGAGCTCCATCCTTCTTGCATGCACCACGTTCTGTCAGTCATGAATATCAAACGCTGGCAGTGCCGCAGGCGCTGATGTTTTCTATATGTTCCCACATGTTTCCCCGTGTCTAAAGTGATGACAGTAATCAGTTCTGAAAATGCCTGGGTAACATTGCATTTACATTTACATTCTTTTGCAAAGCTTGAGAAGATCCTGGACCAATACTTCATGTGAAGGTGGGCTATACATGGCTGGTAGTGCAGTCTTGAAGTCAGAGAAAAACAACCATATAAGGGAGCATTACTGATGTGTTCAATGTAATGCATGGCAGATTCTGGTAGACCAGAAATAAATGAATGAGTAGAAGTTAAGGCAGAATTTTTGATGTACCTGTATGGCAGAGATGTTTGAAGACAACTTAGTAAAAAGGGAAGTGCAGTAGTTAAACCATGAACAACATGGACCCCCAAAATGCCATGATTATCTAAACAATATGAATTATATATGATACTGTGTTGAAGAACAGCATTTATGTGTATAGATAACTTTCTTGTAACATAAAACCTCTAATTTTGAGCAGTTTAACCTAGCTTTAAAGTGTACATATGTCCTAAGTTCTGAGCATCTTGTGTAAAAGGAAAGTGGTAAAGGTCCAAGCACAAATCCCTATGGAACGCCTTTGGAGCAAAGGCGTGTAAGTCTTTCCAGCTGACTTGGTACCTACTGTCATCCAGGTGGGATATAAACCAGAAAAGCACTGACCTAGAAATGAGCATTCCCACCATCTCAGAGATCAATACTTTGCTGTTTGTAGCGTCAAATGCTGCCAAAAGATCCAGAACAAATAGTATGAAGTTAAGTAAGGACAGTGCAGTGACGCAGGATTAATGATTTGTGGTCCAGCAGGCTGAAGCGCAGTCAAAACTGAACGCCAATAAACACAACAAAACCCTGGATGCATTTCCAAGCAAATGCAACACTAATGCTTAATGAAGTCAAAATGTTAAACTGGATGTTGCTTTTACATTATACTACTTCAGGCAGAGAGCCAAGAATATTATTTCTTCATTGGAGAGAAGTGCAATGCTCAGCTGAGAATCTGGGAAGAGACGATGTTATGCAACAACCAGTAATTGCACAATAACATCCTCATATCCCACAGGACACAGATGTTCCCTCCACAGACATCAAAAGGCCTTCTGCACAATATCATTATGCAGCCTGTAATCTCTATGCCACTGTATGGCTCATTGTCTTGTATAGTTGGGCCAGAGGTGGGTCTAAGGGCTAAGCTCTGTGCATTGTAGCATAATGTGTTAGCGCCTTATAGCAGTGATCTTCAATGGGGGTCCAGAAAAACCCTATAGCTTACAGATAATTATCATTTGATTTCAAAGAAATGTTTGGGGGGCAATAAATATATTAAATTAAATAGCATTGCTTAGTTTAAGCACAGAGAAAGAAGCTAATACAAATAATTTTAAACTTTACCCAACATTAAAAATAATTAGAATTAAAAGACAATGTACACTGTTTCTAATTTGCTTCATTATTGTAATAGCTCTGCAATGTAAGCATCATAAAGTATGTAAATAGATTAATGTGTCAATAGGTATCACGGTTACTTGCCATTCTGATTTAAATTGAATGCCTTTTAAATTCTGATTACATTTTTGGATTTTGGATAGAAGGATAGTCCTGACACAACATTATTATACAGCAGGTATAGAACACCATTTATAAAATATGTAACAAGGGTCTCTACTGCGTCTTTCTTTTCACCAAGGGGTCTTTAGACTGAAAATGCCTGAAGTCTCTCGTCTGGCAGGTCTGACTGTGAGCAGAGGGCTTGCGCACTCACTCTAAATGTATTTTTTATGTATGATATTACGTCTCTTTTGAAATAAAAAGACTGAAAGCAGGCTGTTAGAGCTGATCTTCCTTTACCCCCGCATCTCTCCGTCATGCTCTCTCGCTCTATCACTCTCTCATTATCTGTCCCATTTCTTCTGTTCTCTCACATCGCCAACCTATCTATCTTACTCTGCAACCTTTGTTCTATCTCTATCATCTATTCCTTCATTCTTCAGCTGTTTGCTGCAGGCAAATGAAAGGCTGTCTGCTCATCATGACACACACACACACACACACACATTCATGTCATGTATGTTCCACATCATAAGATACAGCACCAAAGCAAGCTAATCACACTGTAAAAAGTAAAGGTGCTTCAAATACCCTGTTGAGTACTCTAGGAACTTCAAAATGTATTTTAAGTGCCTCAAAGCTCTTTCTCTCAATAAGGGGTTTCTTGAGGAACCACTGACTGGCTTTCCAGTACTTGCAGGACCCTTTTGCAGTAATTGGGATCCTTCAAGCACTTTTTGTCAATACTGAGATTCTGGAGTCACTGTTTTCTTACACTAAGACTTCAGAGCACTTTGAAAGTTATTAGAGGAACTCAAATTCCACAAAATAGTTAGTGTAAGATCTGTAAACTTACATAATGGTTCCTGGTGGATCTTTCTTCTAAAAACTAGCACTTAAAGGAACCAAGAGTTTTAGTGACAATTAAATAAGACAGTTGTAGAGACTAGAAAATGAGATGCATGTTAATTTACTTAATATTTTCTTACATATTTGTACTTTTAGAATAATATGAAATTTGGTGTTTTTTTTCTCCTCTTTTTGTGGCACTGTGAATACATAAGAATATTATTGATTAGAATCTAAATTCTTAACTTTCTTAACTTTCTTGCAGTTAGGAGAAATTGTTGAGAAATTGTGAAAAAATATGAAAACGTAAAAGTGATTTTAGAGGGTAAAATACAAATGAGTCACAACAGAGGGAAAAAGACAAAAACATGCACAGGCATTTATGAAAATGATAATTATTAGGGGATTCATTAAATTCTCTGTCACGTGACCATTAGACCCTTGAATTTTGACATTAAAAACAATAATAATAATAAGAACAATAATTGCAGCAATAATAATAACAACAACAACAATAATAATAAATGTAATTTTTATAATAATTATAAAAAACTATTGTTATTGTTATCATCATCATTATTAGTATAAAAATAGAACTATAAAACAGTCCTC
This sequence comes from Danio albolineatus, assembly GCA_903798035.1. Taxonomy (NCBI): domain Eukaryota; kingdom Metazoa; phylum Chordata; class Actinopteri; order Cypriniformes; family Danionidae; genus Danio; species Danio albolineatus. Next base: position 2,423,316 of record CAIGQQ010026963.1, read on the forward strand.
CAAAATGCACGCATGAAAAATATTCAAGATATTACTTAACATAAATATATAGGCTATGGGCTCTGGTTTATTAATAAAAAAGGTATTCCTCCTGTTTGTTTTGATAACCTGCTAATGAATTTTGTACATTTTTAATTTTCTGAATTAAATGTTTCTTCATCTGTTTCTTGGGATAATGGAATGGGATTTATTGTGTTGTCAAAAAAAGTTTATCAACAGGGACTAATAAAATAATATAAACATGACGCGCGCACTTATAAACATGACGCGCGCACCTGTCTTCGTGCACGCGCAGGCCCCAAGAGCGTTTTCAAATAGCGCTTTGTAACTGCTCCTTTCCTGACGGCTGTCATCGTCCCTAACCCACGAAAGGTGAGTAAGTTGGCAAAATAAATATTGAAATTAGATACGATTTGCACACAAATAACTACCCTTACACGCATGACACTTGTTTTATGAATGCCGCGAAGCGATTGCTGTTGTAGAAGATTAGGTTTCGTTTTGCGATAACAATCGGCTGGATATACAAAAACACTCAACTTACACGACTACCTCACACAAATATAAATATTTTGATGTAAAATATGAATTTATGTCGAAATATTTGATTATGTCACTGAACACGAAGCTTCTCTGAAAACCATTGCAAGCGGCCGTTAATTTCAAAATAAACAGATAACGTTACAACATTACATTCATAGTGCTTAGTACACGGCTTTTCCCCCACAAATAACGTTATATTAATTTATTTTTGTCTTTCCTTACTTATAATGTTAGTGTGTAGCAAGTGTCTTGTTGCTTAACTGTAAGTTATATGATTGATTTAGCCGCGATGATATCTAATATTCTTTCCTCATATTGTTTGTGAGTAATATTACGCATTTGTTATTATTTGCGTTTGTTAAAGTTACATGTGTGACAAATTGTGTCTAAGTTATGTACTTCAATTCACTTTGTATTCATTTACACAAATAACGTACATAAAGCCTGTCTTTTTTCTTCTCAGAACATCCACATAAACCCTGAAATTGTTCAGTATTCTTTCTCTAACAGCCGTTTGAGTCACCTGAAATGTAAGTATTTTCTTTTAAAGTAAATGAATTGGAAATAAATGAAGGAAATACATACTTAATTTAGCAAACAATAATGTACATCATTATCCAGCTGGGTAACACTGAACTGATAACATTAAACTTTTAACCTTTTAAGTGTCTAAAATCACTAACTTATTTTCTCATTTGCTTATTTCTGATGTATCTATTAGGTGTAAATCATTGTGACAAATATGGACTAGAAATTTAAAGTTTGCTGTATCAAATTTCAAGTGGCAGCAGGATGTGGGGCATGAGCAATAGGGCTCTCTTCCACTTTCAATACCCACAAATAAGGTGCCCCTAAGAAAGGCACATAACCCCATGGCTTTATAATTGATGTAAATCATTGATTTAAGTCAAATTATTTTATTTTGTCACTTAAGCTACAGTTTCCATTTGATTGACTAGTGTCTTTGCGGATGCTTGGGTGAGATCATTCTTGTTGTTACGATTTCTGGGGCCTCGTGGCCTGTGTTTGGAGTGTCTTTTTTACAGACAGTGAATGCACCTTTCATACCATTTTACAAATAAATCTCCTCAAAATGTTTTGTTTCTTAAGCATCCGCTTCTAGCTCCTAGCTTTTAGCGTTAGCCTTCTAGCATAACTAGCGTAGCCAACTAAAACTATCATCTTCTTTCCCTGTTACTGTCCTGTACTCTTCACCCTGTATAATGACGGTTGTGTGTCTGTCTTTTAGTTTAGGAGAAGCATCTGTGGACTCTGTGGAGGCATTGGAGCTGGCTATTAACATGGTGTAAAGAACAGAAGCTGCTGTTTATTAACAACTGGAATCTTTTCTGGGATCGTCCCTGGCTTTCCCATGCTGATGGGCTGCACCCCAGCAGTGCTGGAGCTGAATTCCTGTCAGACAACATCTCCAGGATGCTTCGTTCTGTTTGACCAGTAAGTGAAAACTCACATTTTAGCCATATAGACTTTTGTTCATCCCACTTAAATCACAGTAATGCATATCTGGCTAACTCCATAGAAATTGTGTCTGTTCTTCATACTATTAGATCAAGAAGTAAATTTACTATGTGTTCTAGAAAAAAAATCTATAAAGAATCAAACCAGAAAAATGGCAAATAAGTCAAAATACCTTTTCGGTGTTCTAAACGTCAGGCCACTTGCACCCAAAGCACTTATTGTAAATTAATTATTAACAGACAATAATTTTATTGCGCTAATGATCCTAATCTTAATGTCTTAATGAAACCTGGCTTTAACATAATGGTTACAGTATATTAGTTTAAAACGAAGCCACATTGCACCAGTGCTATGAAAATAAACTTGAATTCCAAATCTGTTTGACTTTCTTTCTTTAGTTGTGCACAAAACATTATATTTTAATTTAAAGCTGAAAATCTTTAACCGTTATAATAAATTATAACCATTATAACAAAATCATGGGAGACAGTAGTTATAGGTTTTCTGTTTTCAGTTCAACAGATGAAACTCAAACAGGATTGGAACAAGTGAACGTTGATTAAATGATGACAGAATAAAATTTTCTGGGTGAACTGTCCCATTAAAGTGGAAGTGAAGCACTCAGTAAAGTTTACATTGTTTTGTAAATTGATTTCCACTTTAATGAAAATATATTAAACAAACTCCATTAATGTAACCATTATTGAAAAAAAAGCCATGTTTTACTGTAGTTTTTAGAGCTAGATTGCAGCTATTTTGGAATATCGCTGTGTCTGACGTCACAGCGTTGGTTCCTTTCCCTCAGCTGAACAGATACAGTGGAAGTAATGGACTGAACATGGAGACTGGAAAGCCTAATTTAACCCAATACATGAAGTTGTGGATGTGCATCACATAGCTGGTGCAAATACAAGCTTTACATTTATGTCTAAAACATAAAAATACATTTATACATTTTATATTTTTCTTTTATTACTGATTGTTTGATGTGCTTTGGTCCACTCTCTGTATTTCGATGCCTGAGTGACTTCACATCACAGGTTTTTTCGTCCATTATATTCAATGTTGAAAGATAATTTTAATCGTTGCATTATTCTCATTGTAAATCCCTCTCTTCAGGCAGCGCTGCACCAGTGTGACAGAGTGGACCAAAGCACATCAAACGAACAAAATTCGTAAAAAAGAAAAATAGAAAACATATAATTTTTGTAAAAATATATTAGACACAAGTTTGTTCCTTGTATTTACACCAACTCTGCGATGCACGTCCACAACTTCCCGCATTGGGTTAAATTAGGCTTTCCAGTCTTTTTCCTGTCCAATTAGGCTGTTCAGTCCATTACTTACACTATATCTGTTCAGCTGAGGGAGCGGAACCAACCCTGTGACGTCAGACACAGCGATATTCCAAAATAGCTGCACCCTAGCACTAAAAACTACAGTAAAACATGCCCTTTTCTTAAAAATGTTTACATTAATGGTGCTTGTGATATATATTCTCATTAAAGTAGAAATCAATTTACAAAACAATGTGAACTTGACTTACTGCTTCACTTTCACTTCTATATTAAGGCACCTTAACTACAGTACTTAAAGTTAAATTAATAATTTGGTACAGTGCACTTATTAATATACATGATTTACATTAAATAAGTACAATCACTTTAAGCCACTGAAATTGAGATTGAATTTTCTCTTTATTTAATGTGTTTCTAATAAACTAAT
>CAIGQQ010026963.1:2459019-2498948 GCA_903798035.1 Danio albolineatus
TACGCAGCGGATGCCCTTCCAGCTGCAACCCATCTCTGGGAAACATCTATACACATAGGCCTGTCACAATAATCAATATATCGACTTATAGTGCAATACATGGACATGACCTCAATAATTTTTGGTGATGCAATATATATTGTCCATACGTAAAAACCAACTCTTGCAACATTTTAGCTAATTGCACAACTTCTCTATCTCTATTGGAGGTGTCGCAGATATGAGAGATATTGCACCCTCTGTAACTTTTTAACCTTGCATTTGTTTTTGTTAACATTTATTTATTATTTGTTTTGGATATGCGTTTGTCACATTCTGATGCCAATGCCTAATCATTAAATTATAAAAAAATAAAATAATAAAATTTATATTAAAATTAAACTAAATATTCTTAAGTACAGAATATGATGTGTTCTTTTGAAGAGTGTACTTGCGTTATGATGCTATTATACAGCCATTCTGGCATTATATAATGAGTGGCCTAAAATGGTCTTAAAATGAAAATAATATCGTGATATATTTTGGTGCAATATATAGTACAACAAAAAATAGATATTGTGACAGGCCTATATACACACTCATTCACACACATACACTACGGACAATTTAGCCTACCCAATTCACCTGTACCACATGTCTTTGGACTTGTGGGGGAAACTTGAGCACCTGGAGGAAACCCAGGGGAGAAACACGACCACGGAGAGAACATGCAAACTCCACACAGAAATGCCAACGGACCCAGCCATGCTCGAACCAGCGACCTTCTTCCTGTGAGACGATCATGCTACCCACTATGCCACCGTGGCGCCCTTGTTCTTTAATTGTCCATCTGGAAACAATTATATCATGACATCAAACCCTCTAACAAGTGAGAAGAAAACCATCATGTTTACACTAAAAAAAATATTTGCTGCTTGTTCAAATTACTTTTGTAAAATGAACTTCACATGATTCTTGAGATTTTTTGGGGGACAACTTAATTGTTTAAGTCCAGTCCACTTCATTTGTAGTTAACTTAACTGATTTGTGTTGGGACATCCTGAATGATTTGTATGCAACCATGACGGTTACAGACTATCATGATCAACAAAATTGTTTTTACAGTACATCCAAGAGTGTAACACATCGGTTTGTAAATGTAAGGACATTAAGGATACATTTCCAAGACCAATGAAAAGCTGAGACATAAGTCAGCTTGTTTGTAACCTGCTGACATTATTGTGGAAAAGCTACGATTTTAACATGAACTCCTCCAGCATTTGACAGGTCTGCCTGGTTTTAATGATGTACTGGTGTCTGTTCACTGATGTGAGGCATGTGTGTTTTTCTTTACAGCATCTCTGTCATATTACATGTAGGAGTTTTATTCTATTGGATGAATGTATCACTGATCTTTGTTATGAAAGAGCACATATATGTTTGTGTGTTCATGTGAGTGTGTGCGTAATGTGCAACTGCAGCTCAAATATGTATAAAAATATATAAATAAATATAAAATGTAAAGAACTCCTGCTGCCCTTGACATGTTTGGCTGCTTTTGTAATGTATAGATGTCTATTTACTGATGTGAGGCATGTGTGTTTTTCTTTACAGCATCTCCGCCACAGTATGTTTAGAGTGTAGGAGTTTTATTCCTTTGCATGAATGTATCTCTGAGCTTTGTTATATACGTGGATGTGTGTGTTAGTGTGTGTGTGTGTGTGTGAGTGTGTGTGTGTGTGTGTGTGTGGGTGGGTGGAAAACTTACGACATGTGACAGCTGGTGGGCCGATGCCATCGGGGAGGGAGAGAGCAGAGAGGGGAGCTGCTGTTGCCATGGAGACCCCGTCGTGTGGCTCATGGTCGGGTAGCGTGAAGTCGCAACCAGCTGAGAGAGAGACAGCTGAACAACACAACCAGAGAAAAGAGGGAGAAAAAAAAATTAATACATATTTATCGCACAAAACAACGGGCACAAGCATCTGATGGTGTGGCAGTCCCCCGCAGCTGGCATCTACATAATGCCAACATCCAGACGACACAAAAGCAGGATGAAATTAGGTATAAACGTGACAGATCCGGCTTAAGGTCTTGCTATGCACATTTTTATACAAGCCCTAATTTCTCTTATATGCGGTCTGTATGAAAAAGAGGACTTGTTTCACTGCTTCTGTTGGACACGTGATCTGAATTTGAGTCTCTGTTGTAGATATTATGATAGAAATAACGTTATACACCCACATGCATACATATATATGTATTCTGATAGTTTCCCAGTTTCTGTTGGAAAGAATGGAATGAAGATTTTTTCAAAACATTTCTAAATGTAATAGTTTCAATAACTAATTTTTAATAATTAATAACTGATTTCTTTAATTTTTGCCACGATGACAATACATAATATTTTATTAGATATTTTCTAGATAGTAGAGTTCAGCTTAAAGTGTAATTTAAAGGCTTACTAGGATATTTAGGTTGACAAGTTAGGCTATTAGGCAAGTCAAGATAATAAGCTAATAATGTTGACCTTTAAATCAACGTGATTTAAAAATAAATAAACTGTTTTTATTCTAAGCAAAATAAAACAAATGAGACGTTCTCCAGAAAGAAAAAAAAAAATTATATTATAGGAAAAACTGAAAAATTCCTTGCTCTGTTAAACATGATTTGGGTAATATTTGAAAAAGAAATAATAAAAAGTGAGAGCTGATAATTTTGACTTGAACTGTGCATACACAGTTTTGAGTTTTTATAATTCTGTTTAACACCTTCTTTTTATTTTAAGCATACTTTAAATACTTTAAATATCTTCAATATTTTTTCATCTCACTTTTAATTTATTTATTAACAAAACATTTTCATCAGCATTTTATAATACTTAAAATATGATTTACCAAGATTGCAAACAAATTGCAGAAAAAAGGGTAACTGCTTTGTTGCTTTCATGATCCTCATTCAATATTCCTTTCTATACACTACCTGACAAAAATATTGTTGCCTATATACAAGTTATAAGAAGAACAAAAAATAACTTGACTTCCTGTTGATCATTTGCTATCAGAAGTGGCTTATATAAAAGGTAAAGGCCTCAAGATTACACTGATTTTACCGAAAAAATATATTCATCATGCCTTGGTTTATAATTATTTAATTAGGAAAGTAAGGTCTGACTTTACTTAGACAAAAGTCCTGTCACTTAACAGAAATAATGTACAGTATGTAATATAAAGTCATGGTGCAGTGGAAAAATAATTAGTATTGTGTTTAAGTCCCATGAGCTTGGAGGACTGCATCCATACATTTCTGCAATGACTCAAATAACTTAATTAATAAAGTCATCAGGAATGGCAAAGAAAGTGTTCTTGCAGGACTCCCAGAGTTCATCAAGATTCTTTGGATTCATCTTCAATGCGTCCTCCTTCATGTTACCCCAGACATGCTCAATAATTTACATGTCTGGTCATTGGGCTGACCAATCCTGGAGCACCTTGACCTTCTTTGCTTTCAGGAATTTTGATGTGGAGGCTGAAATATAAGAACTATCTAATGCTATCCTGTTAGAATTTGCCCTCTCCTGTGGTTTGTAATGTAATGGGCAGTACAAATGTCTTGATACCTCAGACTGTTGATGTTGCCATCCACTCTGCAGATCTCTCCCCATACTGAATGTAACCCCAAACCATGTTTATTTCTTCAAACTTGACTGATTTCTGTGAGAATCTCGGGTCCATGCCAATTCCGATAGGTCTTCTGCAGTATTTGTGATGATTGGGATGCAGTTCAACAGATGATTCATCTAACTTCTGCCACTTTTGCAAATGGTCAACTAGAAGTCAAGTTATTATTTGTTGCTCTCACAACCGCGATTGATGAAAAAACTTTTGTCAGGTAGCGTAGAGATAATACTACTGATTTTATAACAATTTAATAAGTATAATAAAAAACTAGCTTAATAAAACCACAGTACATTTTTTTTCATAAATTGCTGCCTTCATTTTGTTGTTTTCAATGATAGAGCTTTTACTTAGGTGGAAAACCACGAGTGCATAAACCTTGCACTGATTACTCTTTACAAAGTTAGTGAAAGTTCGGCATCTTTGAAAGCATCCTTCTATTAAAGTGAGCAATACAATATGAGATAATGTTGGAGTTACAACCTCTTTGATACTTAGATGACGACATTAGGGCTGTGAAGGAACTTTTAGTCAGATTTAACGCCTTCATCGGTCCGTACAGATGGACATCTAGCAGCTCTCTGGGCTTCAGAAAGGCTGTGTGATGTGATATGATCTGTTCAGCACAGGACTGGAAGATTGTGATGGGGTCAGCGGTGTTAAACTCACGCCTGATCTGCCTCCAGAACAGCCAGACCACTGACAGCCAGGAGAGCCTAAAAGCATTTCTCCACTGACCCCAATACAGCATCAATTCATGACTCACTGACCCCAATAATTCTGAAACGCATGACTACAGTGAGTCCTGATCAGCCCAGACTAGACTGTATGCTGTACTGACTCATTAACTGACTGCAGAACATGAATTTTATACCACGGCTGTACAATTGGGGGTCTGTGAACCCATTGAAATTTTGAAATGCAGTTCTTCGCATGGTCGATATGCATTTCACAGGCATTTGTGATAAACTCTAAGAGTGAGAAGAGTAAAATATGTTTAGGGACAAGCGTGAAAAAAAAAAGTTGCTCAATTTTATGAAATGTATCAAAATGGTAACAAAATGTAATAATGAAAAAATATATGGAACACATTTAATATTACTGTACATTTTTTTAAAATAAATAAGTAAATAAATAAATAATAATACTTTATAAAGTACACATAAAAACTACAAAAATGTTGCTCCGCTTTATAATATATTTTTATTAAATATGTATTTATATATGTTATATATTAATTATATTTATTAATTATATTTATTAATATATATTAATTATATATAATATATTTATTAATATATATTAAACCTTATTATATATCTAACAAATGTAGAACAATTTTAGAGGTCTCCATTTACGAATGAAGGTAAATATTATTATCATTAACTTATACCACTTAGTAAAGCGTTTAAAATAAAATAAAATTAAATAAAATTAAATAAAATTAATAAAATAAATAAAATTTAATTAAATTAAATTAAAAAGTGTTTATCTCAAAAAGTATTACAAGTATTATTACATTAATTGGTGGTAATCTGACATATTGCAGATTAAAGCAGGCCTATATAATACAGTAGAAATCATACATGTTTTAAAAAATACTGTACTGTATATTCAAGTAAATTAGATAACAAAAAGGGTCTTGTTGTACCCATTCCTTACAATTAAACTGTAAATGAAACTGTAGACATTTTTATTATGCCTCTATTTTTATTTAATACATATTACATTTCCCATATGACATTTGTTCAATTCATGTCTTTAAAAAACTGTATTCTATTGTATTGTATTGTATTGTATTGTATTGTATGGTATGGTATGGTATGGTATGGTATGGTATGGTATGGTATGGTATGGTATGGTATTGTATTGTATTGTATTGTACTGCATTGTATAGTATTGTTTTGTATTGTATTGTAATATATTGTATTACATTCCACAGGAGTTCAGTACAAAAGGTTTTTTAAAAAGTTGCTTCTGCCCTGATAAAGAGCAACAATATTTCTGATTCTCACCAAATGGGAGAAACAAAACCAAATGACTCTCACTTCGACAACCCAATGAGTTTATTACACCCATCATTAAGAAAAAAAGATTAGAAAAGAAAGAAAGCAGATGGTGAGAAAGTCATAAATATCCAGATCCAGATGACAGCAGAACCACCGCCAGACACAACGCCAAACAGAAAAGGTGCAAGATCGGAATAAAAATCCAGCACGTCGATATTCACAAAGCCAGCTCTTGTTTGACATACACTCACTTTCATGCATACTAAAAAACTTACAATCAATAACTGAGGCATAGCAGTGTCTGAAAGAGAGAGAAAGAGATAGAGGCTCTTTTTAAAAAGCATTAACTATAAATAGAGGGTGAGTGCATGCATCTAAAGTCAGCATTTTAACTCATTATCTCAGAAATCAAGTGTATGGGATGTGCAGAGAATCACATGGCGTTATTATTCAAGGTACTAGACACCAGAACATTATGTCGAAATGTGCTAATTACATTTTTAATTTTAATTTTGTGCTTTGATGGAGCTGAACATGCAACCGCCCACTTCCCAACGGTTGTTCCAGTATTTTCGCATTCATTTAATCTGTGATGATTAAAAAAAAGCTAAAATATATAAAAGCCATCAGTTTATATTTTAATTTTACAATAATATGCATATTATTTATATTTATTTAATACATCTATATACAGTAGATTCATAAACTAAACTACTTAAAAAAGAATTAACAGTCACTTGAAACCAATAAACAAATATAATACTAAAGTATTTTATGTAAGCTACTAGTTAAGGAAATAATTCAGTTATTCATAATTTGTTTAACAAAAAAAAAATTCACTCAAATTATTTAAATGCATATTCATACACTACCTGACCAAAGTCTTGTAGTTGGCTGCAACTGTAACAAATAATAAATTGACCTCTAATTGATCATTTGGAAAAGTGGCAGAAGGTAGAACTGCATCCCAATCATCACAAATACTGCAGAAGACCTACGGTATTGAAACCAGCATGGATCCAGTTTTGGTGAAGGAAAAATCATGGTTTGGGGTTACATTCAGTATGGGGGCCTGCGAGAGATGTGCAGAGTGGATGGCAACATTAACAGTCTGAGGTATCTAGACAATTGTGCTACCTATTATATTATAAACCACAGGAGAGGGCAAATTCTTCAGCAGGATAGCTCGTTCTCATACTTCAGCCTCCACATCAAAGTTCTTGAAAGCAAAGCAGGTCAAGGTGCTCCAACCCAGTCACCAGACATGAACATTATTGAGCATGTCTGAGGTAAGATGAAGGAGGAGACATTGAAGATGAATCCAAAGAATCTTGATGAACTCTGGGAGTCCTGCAAGAATGCTTTCTTTGCCATTCCAGATGACTTTATTAATAAGTTATTTGAGTCATTGCAGAGATGTACTGTATGCAGAAAGATGCAGTCCTCCAAGCTCATAGGAGTCAAACACATTTTTAATTTCTTTTTCCACTGCACCATGATGTTATATTCATTCATTAATGTTCTTGTCGGCTTAGTCCCTTTATTAATCTGGGGTCGCCACAGCGGAATGATCCGCCAACTTATCCAGCATTTGTTTTACGCAGCGGATGCCCTTCCAGCCACAACCCGTCTCTGGGAAACATCCATACATTCTCATTCATATACATACACTACAGACAATTTAGCCTACCCAATTCACCTGTACCGCATATCTTTGGACTTTTGGGGGAAACCGGAGCACCCGGAGGAAACCCACGCAACCCCAGGCAGAACATGCAAACTCCACACAGAAATGCCAACTGACCCAGCCGAGGCTCGAACCAGCGACCTTCTATGACGTTATATTACTTGCCATTATTTCTGTTAAGTGACAAGACTTTTGTCTAATCAAAGTCAGACCTTACTTTCCTAATTAAATAATTAAAAGACAAGGCATGATCATATTTTAGTTTGGTATAATAAGCGTAATAGAGGCCTTCACCTTTCATATAAGCCACATCTGATACAAAATGATCAACTAGAAGACAAGTTATTATTTGTTGTTCCTAAAACTTGGATAAGCGACAAGACTTTTGTCAGGTAGTGTACATGTAATTCAGCTACTTGCCAAGAAATACTAAACTTCACTATACTAAATGCAATAAATGTAAAGATTAATTATTTATTTAAAATATTAATATAAAGTAAACGTTTAAAAACTGATATGATTAAGAAAAAACTATTAAAAAAACGTATAATAAAATGACTTAAACTAAGATACAAGACAATATATTTACAATTAAATAAGACAACAAATTAAATAAGACAATAAAATACAATTAATTCAATCTACTGATTAAATAAATGAAAACACTTCTTAATATTGATTGAATCATAACTATATGCTTATACTCTAAAGAGCAATTTTTCCAACACATTTACTATGTGAAAAGTACCATCACTGAAGCAATTTAAACTCAAACACATCACATTAAACATGCGTAAAACTATGAAAGCCAATTTGTCTGCCAACATTGCTTGCCACTAGATCTTATTCGTTATCTTTTCTTTTTTTCAGCTGCTGAATGACTAAAGCAGTCTGTGCTTGCCACTCCAAATCCACATGTGAGAGAGACAATTTGAGAAGGAGACTCAGCAGCTCATCAATCAGAGAAATGTGCCACAGCCCTGACAACCACAAAAGACACTCAGGCTTTATAGAACAAACACAGGCAGCGGGGTCGCTCAGAAAAAAGCACTTGAATCAACCTTTCCAAATTGGTGTCCCTCTAAATTAGTGCCACACTAAAATCGATGTTGACCAGATCCATCCTTCCATGCTGTGGAGCCTAGGAAGTGTCACTAGATATTTTAAAGGGTCTTTAAGGTCTGACAGCATCTGCTTTGTTTTCTTTTGGTTTCCTGAAGTGTTAAATCAGGCTTTACTAAAGGGACTAAAGTCGGAGCAATTTGAATCGAACACATTTATGTTTGCGAGCCGACAAAATTGTTATTAACAGAGAAAAAATGGATGGAGTTAAATAAAGTGAAGAAAAAAACAGCACTTAAACGGTATTGCACCAATAACTGAAGTCATCTCAATTTTAATGGGAGCATATTAAGCAAAATTCCCTTTTACATGGTGTTTAAACACTGATGTGTGTCCAGTCTGTTTGTGTAAACAACCAATATGTTTAAATTTAGCACACTACTTTTATAATTGCCATTCATCTAAAAGTTGTGTATGAAAATATGTCGTCGTTATCATCATAATGAGTGTTTATTAACTGCATGCTTTAAACCTTTGTCCATTTAATACAGTATACAGATTTTTGCACACACAGAATACCAGCTGACAGATGGAAGGTCTCGGTTGCATCTTATTGCACGTAAACTGTCAATTACAAGGGTGTTATAGATTTATTAACACAAAGTTCACATAGGGCGACATGGTGGTGCAGTAGGTTGTGCTGTTGCCTCACAGCAAGAAGGTCGCTGGTTCCTCGGCTGGGTCAGTTGGCATTTCTGTGTGGAGTTTGAATGTTCTGCCCGTGATCACGTGGGTTCAAAGATATGCGGTACAGGCGAACTGTGTAGGCTAAATTATCTGTAGTGTATGTGTGTGAATGAGAGTGTAAGGATGTTTCCCAGTGATGGGTTACGGCTGGAAGAGCATCAGCTAGAGATGCGCGGATGGGCTTTTATTTCATCGGCAACCGCATCACAAAACTCATCATTCGTCCGCCATCCATCTGCACCAACATTTTTGACCAATTTCTAAAACCGCACCCGCCCGCCATCCTCTAAGTGGGCTTTTTATTTGAACAGCTTATTCCTTTTTATTATTAAATGAATGTTTCTTTATTGATTATTAGAGAATAGAGAATTTTAATGTAGACTTTAATGTAGACATGTAGTTAATCCAAACGTGCAAGCCAAATCCAGCAATTATTGACGACGCTTTGAAGTGACACTGAACGATACGAGGACGTGTCTCTCACTTGATTCGATTCCTCGGTCCTCGAGTCTTTTTCTTGGGTCCTTCCCTCGCATCCCAGAGGAGTCGAGCTAAGACACGAGGAAGAAAGCAAGGAAAGGATACGAGGATGCACAAATGAAAAGCACCCGATAAAACTCTTAGAATATCAGCAGTGAACTCCGTCTCCGATCGGCGCACAGGGACAAAAAAATAAATAGCCTAAATTAAACGCACTGTACTGTACAATTTTTTGGTACAACCGCCCGCCACCCGCCTGAATTTAATTAAAATATTATTTTTCGTCACGTCATCCACCCGATCCGCGGTTTATCCGTGGAGTCCGTGGCTGTAACCGCCAAACGCGCATCTCTAGCATCCGCTGCGGAAAACAAATGCTAGATAAATTGGCGGTTCATTTCGCTGTGGCGACCCCGGATTAATAAAGGGACTAAGCCGAAAAGAAAATGAATGAATTTCACATAACATGTACAGTTTGTGAACAAAGACAAATGTTTATTATCTGTGCCTGAAAATGAAAGCAGTGTAATATACAGTACCTACTGCTGTCTATGCTTTAAAAAATAAATCAAACTACAAAAGAAGAAGTGCAATGTCCTGTTGACGGCATGATAAAAACCAAAACAATGGTTTGTCTTCAGAGTATCAGTGGCAAAGACTGTAAATGTCCTGCCTTCTTCTGGAAAGGGGACCGGAAGTAGCAGCTTGATGTTAACATACAGTAGTTGTCTATTCTGTCAGTTTAAACTGTCTGTTAGTGATTGCAAGTAGCCTTTTATATTCAATATCTTTACTTTTTTTTATTCTTTCTACTTGTGAAAACTGGTCAACTGTTGCCTTTTTATGTTACAGTGAGTGATGAACAAAGTAAACAAACAACATTCTGTCTTTTTTGTTGTTGTTGTTGTATTCCTGTTGCTTTTATATCTTCTGACCGCATGTCAGAGTTTGTTTGGAAGCGGACAGAGTTTTACTTAATGGGCTGGGTTTACACTTATTCAATGATCAAGTTCATTATTTCAAACGGAGACACATGGCAAGCATGCCACCTTTTCAGAATGCTGCAAGCGCACCACGTGACAAGAACCAATCAATCAGCTTCACTCTGTATGAATGTATTATGAATGTTTGTATTATATACATTTCAGTAATAATGGTTACGGTTCAGTTAGACTGATTACCTGAGACAAACGCATAGCACCCAAACACTGTGGTGCATTTAACCGCGAATAAAACTTGTATCAGAGGTACAGCAAAGGTTTGTCAGTGGTGGTCCTTGGGAAGAGCAGCCGAGGGTGGGACAACAGTGTGAGCGCATTAAAATTAGAAGAGGAAATGGCATGCTTGCGCTTTCCAGAAAAAAAAAAAAAATTGAAGTCAGTAACAGAAATCTATTATTTATCCCTGGAAGTAAATTAAGTTTGTTGTTGCAGCTTCAAAAACAAATCAAAGAAATCCAATATGCAAGAAATAAAACAAAATCTTGTTATAAGATACAATAAGAATATGATATTACATCATGAACACATTATTTTTCTGAGGAATTACAAAGTTTAATACATAAATGATTGATAAACAAAAAAAGACTTCCTGTGTCGCTCCATGGTAGAACACCAAGGTAAACCTTGGTAAACCAAGCCTTTCAAGTGTGAACACACACCAAAATGCTTTTTGGTTGGCGTTTGCTTGGTATATTTGTACGGCTAATAGATCAGCTGTTGAACAGAGGTCATGAACCTCCTGAGTCTCTGTGGGATGTGAAACTGAACACAGTGTGCTTTCTGTAGAACGTGGCACACACTCCATCCAGGCCTTCAATAGCTTCGCCTTCAAGTTTGCAAACCCTCCCTATGATTCCTAAAGCTTTTATGCTGCAATGCTGCCGTAACTCACAGAAACTAGGCCGATGTGCTCGGGTCAGCAGAACATGCCAATCCAGCCGCTCTGATTCTGTCCAGCACAGTTTCTCAGAGACGTTACAACATCACATTCGGGTACAGCGGAGTTTGTTTGGAAACCGCTGCCATTCTTGTGACACAGAGACAAGAGAGAGAAAGAGAGAGGGGGAGAGAGAGAGAGAGTGAGAGCAGGAGAATCGTAGAGTGTGATAATTTCGAGTGACTTACCGCTGGGCCACGTGAAGACTGCAACACTGAAGCTGTCGGCTCTAAGATCCTTTCATCTGAAAGTCAAGTAAATAAGATTACAATTAAAACACTTCAAACGCTCATCTCCTTCTTGGTTGTTTATATTTGCCAAACAACTGAAATATCTCCTTCTCAACAGGTGTTAATTGTGTTAAACAATGTCACACCAGGGTTTCAATAGGTTTTATGATGGCAAATTAGTATTTAGTATCTGAATAATAGCAACAATTCAAGTTTGAAAGAGCAACTTTGTACTGATCTCCACCAGAAACAAACACTAAAACATGGAAATAACTTTTCCTCTGCTGCACCTACTGCACAAAATATACAAATTCCTTTTATTCATATTTATATTGCACTTGTTGCAAGAGATCCCCAGATATAAATATTGAGGTGATCATTATGGGTGGGTGTGGGTGTATGGCCATACACAATAAACGTGCTATATAAATACTCATTACATTACATTACATTACATAAGGTCCAAAAACTGTGGTATACCCTCCATATGTAACTTCATATCATCAGCAATATGGCACTGTTTCACCAGCATGGACTACGCCACACTTTGAGCTAGGCTTTACTGTAGGGATGTAGGGATGAAGGGGATGGTAAGAGAACAGTGGGATAAAGGGGAAGGGGAGTAGGTGAATAGGCGGGTAGGTTGATCGGGTGTCCTACTATGCCCAGAGACTCGGAGTGGGGGTACTGTCTCTTGTGATATTTTGGCAGAGCGATTCAACCTACATGTAGGAGTGAAGAGGGTTATAGGATTGTGAATGGGAAGCAAGGAAATAAAGGGAGGGAGGGTGGGTTCAAAGAGAACGAGAAGAACAGTGCTAGAGGGATGGTCTTCCTTAAACAAGTTTAAGGGAGTAGGTGATTGGTTAAGGAGACAAAGTGAGGCTTGGTTCCACCGCTGAACCTTTATTAACAAGTTAACTCCATTTAAAACAAAGTTAAAACCTATTTATTTCGAATTGCTTTTAATAATCAGTGATGCAAAAAGCTGTTTTATTAACATTGTGTGTAAATTTGTTTTAAATGCTGTTAAGCACTTTGGGCAGCCCCCTGGTTGTAGTATGGTGCTACATACAGTAAATAAAGCTGATTGACAGATTGCACAAAAGTGTCATTCTTCCTCAGTAAATACTCTAAATTCAAAGTCAGATTTAGACTCAAGGACATTTGAAATATTTTTTATTTTAAAACAGAAACATCAAGAAACTCATTCATGGATGCAGTTAATTAACCAATGACTCAAGATTTGAGACTTTTTGCACCAATTTAAATGTTGAGTTCTTAAAGGAACACTCCACCTTTAAAAAAAAAAAAAAAAAAAGTCTCATTTTACAAGTCTCCTAGAGTTAAACAGTTGACTTGAACCATTTTTGAAACCATTTAGCAATTAGCATGTTTAATGTGGGCGCCACGGTGGTGTAGTGGTTAGCATGTTCGCCTCACAGCAAGAAGGTCGCTGGTTCGAGCCCCGGCTGGGTCAGTTGGCATTTCTGTGTGGAGTTTGCATGTTCTCCCCGTGGTTGCGTGGGTTTCCTCCGGGTGATCCGGTTTCCCCCACAAGTCCAAAGACATGTGGGACAGGTGAATTGGGTAGGCTAAATTATCCGTATAGTGAATGTGTGTGTGTGGATGTTTCCCAGAGATGGGTTGCGGCTGGAAGGGCATCCACTGCGTAAAAATATGCTGGATAAGTTGGCGGTTGATTCCGCTGTGGCGACCCCGGATTAATAAAGGGACAAAGCCGACAAGAAAATGAATGAATGAATGAATGTTTAATGTGGTACATGGATTACTTTATTTGAACAAAAATCCCTGACTCAAACATGCTCGAAGAGTTTTTAGTTTCTCCAATTCATTTTTCTAGTGAGGTCACTTTTAGCTTATCTAAAATAGCTTAAAATAGCTTAAAGTTAGGCCAACTATTGCATTCTATTCTATTCTATTCTATTCTATTCTATTCTATTCTATTCTATTCTATTCTGTTCTGTTCTGTTCTGTTCTGTTCTATTCTGTTCTGCTCTGCTCTGCTGTATTCTATTCTATTCTATTCTATTCTATTCTATTCTATTCTATTCTATTCTATTCTATTATATTCTTTTCATTTCTTTTCTTATCTATTCTAGTCTTCTGTAGTTACATCATGTAATAAAACTGACGGAACAATAAAAAGTTACTATTTTCAAGGTCAATACTGCTGGGAACTATACTTTCATTGTGGCATAATAGTCATGAATCTCTGCTTCTGTATCACGGCTTCACCAGGCGAATTGATGGCAGCTAGCTCTCTGCAACTCTCACATGGTCGCCCACTAAAGCTGAAAAGGGCTGTGCCCGGTCAGTACCTGGATGGGAGACCACAAAGGAAAGCGAGGTTGCTGCTGAAAGTGGTGTTAGTGAGGACAACAGGGGGCGCTCAACCTGCGATGAGGAGAAAGATGAGGAGTCCTCATCCACCACCAGTGAGCAGCATCCACCTAGATGACACGATGGCAGCGCTATTGTGCCACACCACACACCAGCTGATTGGTGGAGAGAAGACAAAGTGATTGAGCCAATTATACTGGTGGTGGATGAGGAGACACCCCCCAACCAATTATGTAAAGCAATTTGAGTGTCTAGAAATGCGCTATATAAATGTCAGAAATTATTATTATTATTATTATGTTACACAATGTATGAGAATGGAATACTGAGTAATCAGCTGAAAGAATACAAAAATGGTTCAAGTCAACTGTTTAACTCTAGGAAACTTGTAAAATGTGCAAGTGGAATGTTCCTTTAAGTAAAACTATTCAAAATTCAAAATTCAAAATGTTCTCTCCTGTTCATCAAACCTGTTTGTCCAAATTAAGCAAGCTTGAACTTGCAAAGGCCCAGCAACGTATCAGTGAAGTCCACAAGTCCATAAGGTGTCCCATTTGTCCACGGCAGATTCGTTCCTGGTCTACACAGCGTTACGTCGACATAATGTGGGCTCGGAGGGCTGCTAGGTCTCATGGTGGCATTTGTGACAGGGCTTTAGGCTATCTGGCCTATGACTGCTCATTTGCATTCATGGTGTAAAGACAGCCTGAATGACCGAGCGAATGAATCACATTTGTCACGTACGCCTGGCAGCGATAGAAAGGGTCTGAGCTGGACGAGAGATGAGGTCAGAGTCACAGTGAACAGAACATCATTCCCTCGGTCAGATAATGAGGTCAGCTCTATATGTCACAACTAACGACCTCACGCAGAGACCCAGATTATCCCTAGAATTAACACCAGCATCTAAAAGCAATGCAAAGAATTTTTTGATCTGATTACTTAAATGAGATTCAGAATGCATATGAAATCACACAGGTGTGCTTCACAGACAATTAAAATGAGTTGCCAATTGGACTGTGAATCAAAAAAGCTAAATGAAAGCGAGGGCTTTAATCTTGTCCCCTTTCCAGTTGCTTAAGTGCAATTAAAAATAAAACTAGATGAGTAGAGTTTGACGCCAGCTTGAAAAAGTCAGGGGTCTCATTTATAAGCATGGCGTACAGACAAAACGCAAGTGAAAATATGTGTACGCAACTTCCCATGCACAATATGTCATTTCTAAAAAACAAACTTGTAGGGTGAATGTGTGCAGTAAACACAAGTAAACATACAGTATTTAACTTTCATATAGTATTTAATATTCACTTAATTGAACCACTTTACTGTACAATTACTTGATTGATTGATTGATTAATTGATTTATTTTATTTAACAATTTTGACAAAATATACAAATATTCATGCATATTTTAAAAACTGACGAGGATAAAATACACATTGTGGTCCTCGATATTCTTAAAAAATGGAAAAGCAAATCACAAATGGAGTGCAAACATCATCCGCTCAACAACTCAACATAACAAAAATCCTCAACTTTAATTGTAAAACAACCATTTTTTAATTTCCCTTCTAAAAACGTTCTCATATTGAATCTCTTTAAAACTCACAGGCAAAACATTCCAAGCAACAGAGCTAGTACACAAAAAAGAATTTCTACCTGATTCACTCTTAAATCTACAGGGATAAATACCCCTGCTACTCGCTCTTGTAGAATGACAGTGTACCTCACTAACTAAAACATAATAATCAAGGAAATATTTAGGTAACATTTTCTTAAAATCTTAAACACCATCACTAATTTAAAAAAAAAGTTACCCTTTATTAAACTTAAAAAAAATTACTTTTACTATAATGTTCATTATTTAAATGTGTTAGTGGAGGAACTATAATAACAATTCTACACAACTTATTTTGGGCCGTCTGCAATTTATTTTTCATTTTTTTAGAACTACCGCTGTACCAAAAAGCACGAGCACAGTCAAAATATGGCTGCACTAATGCACTAGCTGATATTTTTAAAGTTTGGGTATCTAAGAGCTCTGCCTGTCTAGCTAAAAACTTAATTTTAGAACAAACTTTTGAATGACCTAAAACACCCATCTTCTCACCTGTCAAATTACTATCTAAAATGCACCCTAAATATTTAACTTCATGTTTTTTGGTCTAATCATTTGATGTCCTACTTTTACCTCTGACCTGACAGATTTTCTCAGTTTTGCAGCTGAACCGAATAAAATAAATTCCGTTTTACCCATATGTAAAGACAATTGATTAAGACAAAACCATTTAGAGACTTCCTCAACTTGTTGACGTATTTCATTTTTTTACATTATTTCATTCCTTCCTTTCACGAGACACAATTATTCTATATGTTGTATGTTGAATATTGTATTTTAAAAAAGCAAAGGACCTAAAACACTGCCTACTTTTATGAAGTTTTTTAGGCAAAATCTTATAAATGAGACCCCAGGTCTGAAAGGCCAGGCCTAAAATAACTTAAAGTTTGGAGGTCTTACTCAGGAAAGTCAATTAGCATGTTTAATGTTGTGCATGGGTAACTTTATTTGAACATAAATCCCTGGCTCACACATGCTCTAGACAAACTTTCAGTTTTTAGTTTGTCCTTGTCTTGTTTGTTGCTTTGAACTTGTTTTCATTGTATGGTATTGCTGTGCATTAATACCTCTGCAAGTAACAACATTTGTCATCATTGTAGATGTGTTTCAGAGTGTGTCAAAGAGTAATTCAGTGTGTTTCATCTCAGGAAATGCGTTACATTGGTTCAAATACAATAGCAATGATGCTCACCTATTTGATAAACCTTTGGGTTGCTAGTGATCTAAGATGCTTTTTTGTTTGTATTAGAGTGTTGCTTGTCACGTGTGTTAATGTAAATATTTATAACTATATTAATGAGCACACCTGAGGGCTAGAGCCGCGCGCACACACATAGTCTAACTTGATGGCACTTACAAAGCATAAACAGTAACAGTGTCGGTCTGTTTAATGAAGCTGCATTTGGTACTCATACAGCATGTGAAAATAAGCTCTTGTGTAGTCTTATTCACTATTGCCCAAGAGATTTACTTAGTTTTTATCCACTACATACGTTTTTTTGTCATTTAATAATATTTTTTATACCATCTTCTCTAAGGGGAACCACATTCTGTGCATATCCACATAAACAGTAAACATTAAGATCTGACATGTATGCTCTGAAGGAGATGCTGTTCTTTCTAACCACAGTACTAGGCTAGCTAATTTCCAACCACCTAACTGAGCACAAAATATTCCACCAGAGTGTATCTAGCATCCTTTATATGGCTAACATATTTTAGCATGTTGCTAACATGAATTAGCATGTTGCTTGATCGTTTACCATATGTGTATGGCAAATGGGTATGTTGCTAGCATGTTTCCAGCATGGATTAGCATGTTTCCAGCATGAATTAGAACATTGCTAGCAAGCATTCTCATGTTTTTTTTCTATATCAAACTGAGCATAATGTGTAGCGTATTATCCACCACACTAGTATGTAGAGCACATATTCACTATTTACTATGGCCTTTGCCTCACTGAAACCCTATTTTACTGCTAATAGTAAGTAACGAGTTATAACAGTTAAGATAAGGTGCATGACAAAATTAAGGTATGTATAATATACTGATACAGAATATGACATCTGCAAGTTGTATATACAAGTATAACATACTATTATCATATAATAACATATTGATAACATGATTTTAACATGATTATCAGATGGTATCACTAATTAGCTTGCTGTTAACAGATTTATAGGCTAATACAAATTACCATTTTGTTCATATTAATAAGTACCTTAAGTATGTTGTTAACAAGTTGCTACCATAAATTAGCATTTTAGCATTTTTAACATGAATTTGCATATTGCTAACATAAAAGAGCATGTTGCTAGCATGATTTTAACAAAGTCAACATAATAATTAGTATGAGTTGGCATGTTTCCATCTATCGTGATTACCATATTGTTAGAAAAATTTTATTTTTTCCTGTAATAAAACAGATTTCTCAACAGCCGTTACTCTAGTCTTCAGTGGAGCGGATTGGCACAGAAGATGAGAACTGATTTCCTAAACTCCAGACATAATTTTAATGGTTATTTGGTCATCAAAAACAAATCACTATTAAAATCCATATTTCTTTTTTATGGGAACAGGGCGATTTTTATAGGATCCACCGAAGAACAGAAAGTTTAAAAGAAAACAGTTTCTTGGTGAATGTAAAATGTCTTTACTGTCACTTTGATCACTTTATTACATCCTTGCTGGCAGATGCAACTGATGATCTTCTCATCTGACCACCTGTGACTGGATCACCCAAGACTGATGGTAACAGTGGGTGTAAACAGGGCTAACACACAAGAAAACTGAATGACAGATTCTCATTTGCACCGACTGCTGCACATTTGTGCTCCTTTATCTGATCTAAACCTCTTCAAACACAATTACCAGATGCTTGGATGAGAGGGCAATAAGCTACCTTATGTTAAACCAGACACTTTTTATGACTCACTCTTGTTGTCGGTAACTGATTTTTATAAGATAAGCGCTTGACAACTGTGAAATCCTGCGAGAGTCTAAAATTGGACGCTTGGGATTCGACACCAACATAAGTGATGCAACACTCACAGAATGTGCTAAACCATCTGTGTTTAAGGAACAGAGGTGAACAAACAAGTGCATAAACACTCAACGACCACTGCATTAGGTTTACCATTCTAGTACAGTACTAGGTTGGACTCCATTTTAACTCAGACATATTGCATAAATTTAACAAGCGGCTAGAAAAATTCCTCAGAGACTGTGGTTCATATTAAGATGATAGCACCATGAAGTTTCTGCAGATTCGTTAGAACAGTTGAGTCAAGGCAGGATGCTCCATGCATTCATGTAGTAATTTTTTTTCTAAATGTTGCAAAGAAATCAAGACTCCTGAAAACAGCCATCCTTGCTCCAATCTGCCTGTTTTGTTGTGTTTTTATTTAAATTTTGGTGAGCCTGTGCAATTTAAGCTCAGTTTGCTGTTCCTAGCTCACATGAGTGGCACCCATGGTGTTCTACTGCTTCTGCTGCTTGCTTGCTTCGAGCTTGGACATGTTGTACTTTCGGTGGTGAGTAGTTATTTGTGTGACTGACCACTGATCAAATCTGGCTATTCTCTTTTGACCTTTGGCATCAACAAGACATTTTCACACAGCAACTGGAAATTTTCTATTTTTCTGCCAACTCTCTGAAAAGATAGCTGTACATGAAAATTCCAGTACATCAGCTGTTTAAGAAAACTCTGACTAGCCGGTCTGGCAACAACAATCAGATACTTAAATCTCCTTTTTTCACGTTCAGATGCTTGGATTGAACTTTGAAAAGCAAGCGAAAATGTGTAAATGCTGACTAAACATTTTTAATTTCATTTTAACATAGTTAATTCAAATTTTAATTCTGTTATTAATCATTCACCCTCAAGTCGTCTCAATGTCCTAAGACCTTCATTCATCTTTGAAACACATATTAAGACATTTTAGATGAAACATGAGAGCTCCCTCATCCTCCACAGACAGAAACAGTCCCATGATGTCCAAAGTCCAGAACAGAAACCAAAAACATTGCCAAAACACTAAAAACACAACTAAAAACACTTTTGTGTGTCCTAAAAATTGTAAACACAACTCTGTTCGCCTATATCTTACCTCATGTCAGGTTGTTAGGGTACATTTACAACAGCTAGTATGATATATTGTCATTATAGTCAGCAGCGTGACATACAAGTGCCATATTGCCAGTAGTAAACACAGACCCTGATCTGATATGAAAGATATTGGTGAACAAGACTGTTTTTAATTTTTAAATTTTATTTATTTATTTATTTTTGGCCACACAATAGTGTTTTTAGAGTTTTATATTGAACCGCTGAAGTCATAAGGAATGTTTTGACAAGGTTTTTGGTTCCTTTTCTGGATTTTGAATGTCTCAGAATCGTTGCTGTTTGTGAAGGATGAGGGAGCTCTTAGATTTAATCTAAATTATCATACCTGGGGCTGAAGATCCTGAAGACGTTCCGAAGATGAACAAAGTTCTCAAGGGATTAGAACGGCACGAGGTAATAATAACAGAATTTTTACATTTGGGAAAACTAACCCTTAAAGGTAAGGTATGGGCTCTGACACGTAGCCATTAAAAGTGCCAGTTTTAGTGTCAACCTGGGAACTAGACCACACGTCATAAATAAATACACTTAAAAATACTTACATTACAAATTTTGTTAGATAATGAATGTATTCAGGTCAAAAAACACCCTATTTGAACACAAGCAGAGAAAAGACTAAGCTGAAAATCTGCCATCACACAAACTGTATGCTGTATTGTATTATGATTCATCTAAAAAATCTCAAAATTATTATGATGCTTTAAAATGATAAAATTGAGTTATATTGTAAATTGTATTGTAATGCAAACAGAAAGAGTTCAGGCATACGTTAAGCTTCTCTGGTTCTACAACATATGGATGCCTCTTTATGTGTCCATTAATTTAGTGTGAAACCCCTGTCCTAAAGAGGATTGCACTTCAGACTATTGTGACTTCCCAAAAACCCTGACTGAGTAAATGTTGTGGATGGATTTTTATTTAAGGAGAACATCCTCTCAGCCACCCTGGTGTGCTTTGTCAGCTGGATTTTCACCTCCCCGTCTGGAACAACAGATATCAAACCTGGCTGGGACTTTTCAGAGTTTCTGAAGGGAACATTAATGATTAGCCTGCCTGATAATCAGAGGGACACGATGAGAGATTCTAATTAACCCGTTTGACCCCGGAAATGCATTTGTATTTAAGTACAAAAAAGACATCCTGGTTCTAAAGCAGCTGCTTAAATGAAAAGAAATGCTTTATGAGAGTAGTATGCTTTTGTGCCATTTGTAAAACTAATGTAAAAAGCCTATTAGTTTGAAGCGAATGTGAGAAAAAAAACTCTTAAGCTAGAATAGAATAAAGTGTTTTATCCTTACTAAAAGGCTTATAGCTTAAAACAAATCTATAAACACATTTCATCATTAAATTATAGCACTATCAGATAATATAAGGATCTCTTGATCATTAGTAGAATATCCACAGCTTACAGTAGCATCTTGTTTTCTAAACACACTACCATTCATAAGTTTGGAAATGATTAGATTTGTTAATTAGTAAAAGATTTGTTCACTTATTTAAGTATAGTTAAATAAAAATGCTATTTAGTTAAAGGGCATCTATGATGAAAATCATCTTTTGTATGCTGTTTGGACAGAACTGTGTGTTGGTATAATGTACCCACAGTCATATTAGGGTGATATAAAGACAATAAGTCTCTTTTTTTTAAATGTCCTGATGCTAAAATAGGATCCAAATCTCTCCCATTCTGAGACCGACCGCAACTTGGCGTAGGAGTGTGGTTTCCCCGCCCACCGAATTGATTGATAGCTGCGTATTAACATGTCTCCGTAGTAACGTGTACTGTATAATCACAACAACAAGACAAGACTTGCACAAAGCAACCGGGATTATAAGATCTGTTAAGCTCTCTGTGATCATCAATCAACATCAAATGTGATCAAGAATGAGTTATACAAGTTAAAAACGTGTTTAAAAGAGTGCATGCTAATGAATTACAGCGATTTACTTCAGCTTTACTTCATCACCACAGCCGCATGTCAGTACAATTATAAAAGAAGACGCTTCAATCCCGGTTTGTGGATGTTAAATCAGGTTTATATTGTACATTAACATAAGGGATATCCAAACAGCAGTGGATATTAACCTGTATCCTGTCACATTTCCGTGCAAAAACAGTGCAAAGTTAAACGTGTGCAATGTGTGTGTGTGTCTGTGTGTGTGTGAACTTTGTAACGTCATTGTGTGTGACTCATCACAGAAAGGCTTGAATTAACTTCACAACAAATACATCAAATAATCATTGGGAGACTTCTTACTGAAGTATTTCTCACAAACGTAACGTGAGATCTGCTTCCTTCATGTCTGTTGCAACAGAGGCGGAGACTGAGCTGAGGCACACTGGCATGTGCGGTGGGCAGGGAGAACTAGCATTAAAGGCACAGGCCACAAAAACAGCTACATGGTTGTTCAGAACAGAAAATCCAGTATTGCGAAAGGTATAATAAATAAACATATGGGTGTTTTGAGCTGAAACGTTATACATTTCTTGAGACACAAAAGACTTATCTTAAATCTTGAAAAAGGGGTAAAATAGGGGCCCTTTAATGCTATAAAAACGCTATTTAGTATAAAGAAACTATTACTATTATT
This sequence comes from Danio albolineatus, assembly GCA_903798035.1. Classification (NCBI taxonomy): domain Eukaryota; kingdom Metazoa; phylum Chordata; class Actinopteri; order Cypriniformes; family Danionidae; genus Danio; species Danio albolineatus. Next base: position 2,481,530 of record CAIGQQ010026963.1, read on the forward strand.
GTTAAATAGCAAGTTTAAAATATCTTACCAAATATGATTTTAATTTAATTATTAAAAAGGAAGTTAAAAATAATTTCATTAAGAATATGCTCAGAATTTTTTTAATACTGCATCTTTGTTGAAAAGTAAATTAGAAAAAGTATGTTAAAAAAATGTTTTTTAACATACGTTCAACACTACAGATTCCATAAATATTCTAAAATGAGCATCAAACATTCTCTGAACAACAGTAACAACATCATCTATGCACGGCTGCACATTAGGCACAGTTGCCGGACTGGATCTGCCATAGGGGACATCCAGAGATGATGTTTTATGTTCATGTGCGCTGGCGTTTCCTTGCTGAGTGAAGGTGACCACACTGTTGGCTGACAACACGTCTCTCAGTTGCGTTTCTCCGTCTGATGCTCAATCTGTTTCTGCTGCAAGTGTGAACTCATCACCCCATCCAACACTCTTCCCCTCAGTCACTCGCTTTCTGACTGTTTTACACCCTTCTTTCATTTACACCTCCTCTCCTGTCTTCACACCCTCTTATTGCTTCATGTGTAACTTTCACTCACACCTTTTTAATCAAATTTTAGGACTTTTTTTTTTAGGAGAAACTCTGCAATATATTTCTTCTCATTAATCCTGCTATGACAGAACAGGAGAGAGAAAGACAAGTGATGACCAATTATCTCACACCGTGGTCTCGTTCTGACAGCTAACTTTACTCAGAAAATCAAAAATCACATCAAACGCTGCCTTAAAAAAACAGTCTGATGCACACTTATTTACAGTTTGATCGGCAGCATCAGCTAATTCCAAGTTATTAGACAGAAATGAGATCTCCTGAGATGCAGCCAATCAAATCTTGATTGATTTCCTGCATAATACGGACGGACAGGTTGCCACGTCGATGCTGATTCATACGAGTTAACTGAACTGCTGACATGTGCACTATGAAAACAGCCCTCATAAATACGCATGGGTTCTCATGACCACTCATTCATTATAGACCACGCATGCGGAGAGAGCAAATCACAGGCGATATTTTGCGTTTGATCAGCGTTCGTCGTTAGTAGAGTCAACAACCAACATCAAAGAGAGCAATGAACATATTCTGATCATCGCTGATCATGTTCAGACTCTTCTCTGACTCTTTGACAGTCAGTACACATCAAAACAAAGCATGGGTCTGCTTTAGGAAGATCAGAGAAGTTGATGTAAAGTTCATAAAATATGAAGAGATTTGTTCTTAAGCATTAATCAGATTATTTAACCAGGTCAACAGATTAATATCAATACACAACGATGAAGAACTGTGTTCAAGCCAGCATATTTTGACCTGCTGTCAATGCTTTTACTGATCATCAATTTTGTTGGCTTCATCAGTTATTAAAAGAGCTCTAGAGAAGATAATATTGTCATTAACTAGCTCATCTTAGTTTAAGATTTTTTTCTATGCTTTTGACAGTAACAAAGGAATCTCATATACAAAAATGAAGAAGGTCAGGTATTGGAAGATTCATGGATGTAGGGAGTCAAAAGAGAGAGCGAAAGAGAAATGACAGACTTGGCCGTGTGCCTGGCCCTCAGGCCAGAAGCTTCAGTCCCTCTTTGCCCAAGAAGATACAGCTCAAGTGAAGAGGAGTTAAAAGAAGCAAGAGTGAAAGAAGAAGACAGCCAGCATATGTTCCTGTCTTCTTTCATTCTGCCCTTGACTATATGACTTGGCAAAACCTGAGACATTCAGATTGACCGGAGCACATTTCAACCCGCACAGCACTACAGGCGTGGAGCTGGTGGGTCAGACCCCCAACCTTCAAACATCTCACCCACCACAAGCCGATGCCTATCTGCAAATGTGCGATATGCAAAACTTCCGTTATAATTGGAAGGCAGAGTTTGTGACGAAGGAGTAATTAGTGGTAATTAATTTTGTAATTATTTTCCACCAACATATTAGGGGTGATTCACTTGGGCATGACAAATTGCTTCTCAAACTATTCAGAATCAACCTCACAACAACTCTTTTTCAATTATTAATAATTCTGTTGATGTGGAAACACTATATAATTCTTGACAACTTTAACAGCCAAACGGGAAAAGGCTACGAAATGAACTCTATTAAGAGTCTAAACAAACATATTTTAGGGATTTTGTGCAGAATTTAGCCATGCAAACGTGTAGGTTTTTGCTTTAAAAAAAATCTATACTCCTATTTGGTAGGATTACTTATAATTTTGAACACTTGAACACTGTAACACTTTAAAATAATGATCATTAGTTAAAGTTAGTTTATGTAGTTACTAACATTGACTAAGCATGAATAATATTGTAAAGCATTTATTAATTATAATTTAACATTAACAGATGCATTAATAAAAATAAATTTTGTGTTTGTTAAAATTAGTTAATGCACTCTGAGTTAACAAACGAACGTTAAATAACAACATTACCGTTAACACAGATGAATAAATACGGTCATAATTGTTTTACTAATCGTTTGTTCATGTTAATAAATACATTAATTAACATTAACTAATGAACCGCTAAAGTTTTACGAAAATCTCCTTTGCTCACCTAAAAACTAAATATATACTATATATATTACAAACACACTCATTGGTTGGCACCAATAGCCTAGTGATTAAGAGCACTGAAATATAGCATGATGGTGCTCACGGCGACCCGTGTTCTATTCTGGCTCAAGGTCTTTTGCTGACCCTTCCCCTCTCTCTGCTCACAATACTTTCCTGTTTGTTACCTCCACTGAACTATCCAAATTAAAAGTAAAAAAATAAATAAATAAAAATAATAATAAAAAACACAAACATTTCGTCTTTTAATCAGTGTTGGTTTTCAGAATACTTTGATGAACAGAATGTTTCAAGGAAACGTATAGGAGATATTTTGATGATGAATTTCATTCTTCATTGTTCATGGTTCTTGGTTATGGAAAGATGTGTTCTTCAGGACTCCAATAAGGTGGCATCAATATTTCAAAAACTATATGTTTAAAATAAAACAGTGCAAAGCAAAATAATATGGATGATTATTTGTATGTGTGAGTTTAAAAGAAGTACCGTTTTGCTCACTGCACGACCCAATTTACACTTTTCATTTTGCTAATGTTTGAGGCTTCTTTTAGAGGCATGCTCTGATAGCGATCACATGCAAAGTGATAAAACATAATTAATAAATCGTAACCCGCCAAACTGACTAGTGCACTGATTTGCATTACCCACCCCTGTCAATTATCACCAGTATTTGGCAGGTTAGTGGGTGTTAATTTCAAACCCTGTAAGTGTAAGATGTAGATGTTTTTTGCAAAATCTTCATATTGTTAGCATGCAATAAAGAACAACTATTTTATTTCCAGAACAACTGCAAGACTATTGACTGGAAATGTGGCAGCACTGAAGGCAGACTTTCCATTGAGAGTAATGTTTAAATTCGGTGTATTCTCTTTGATTATTGCTCCAGCTGGAACATCACAGCCTTGTAAATCTGAACAAGGTGCAAATGAAAGTACCCACTTCTGCACAGGAAAGCAACAATAAACCCAGACTCACCTTGGGAAGCTGAAAGTAACTTCTTAGGTGCTGATGTTTCCTGGTGGCTCACTTTCAATGCCGTGCTGCTCGAAGCTCCTTCTGCACTAGATGAAAACTTGAACTTGATGACACATTTCCCAGAGTTTGTCTGTGAAAACATTTAAAAACTTTCCTTCAGTGGACTGTACTCAGGAGTTTACCAGGTGTTAAGTAATTTAAGTTATTTCCTTCAACTGTTCAACCTAGTTTTGTGTAGATTACACAAGAACACTTTCCACAGTGCCAGGTTGTGGAAAAACTCTTTGCATTGACTCTCACGCTGCATTATAAAAGAGTATTCTAGATCACATTAGTGAGACACTGTTTGTTTACTTGCTTCATTTAATGGCAATTAATTCCTTTTAAACAAGTTGCAGTACAACTCAGATTCTCAGAGAAACCGAAATTAAAAGACCTAGTGTCGACTATATTGGATCCGACAATTACGATGCAGCACACAAGAGTAAATAACAATGTTTTTTACTATTGCTTTGTGTTGATTATTTATAGCTTTTTAGCAAAACTACCCATTTAATTTCAGCACGTCACATCATTGTCCAAGTGTTATTAATATGCAAAGCTGTCACCCAACCATGGTGCTAGGCAGTTACCTCCTGAAGTCCTGAAAGACACTGGGCATTTAAGTCCTGAATATCAAAAGTCTAATGCTGTTTCAAAGAAGCAGGATAGAAAAGAGTCTATTGCTTAAAAATTACTACAGTACTGTTTGTTGTCTGACCAATAGTACAGTACATAAAGTAAGTGATGTCCGGACTGCAAGAATTTGTATATATGCTCTATTCAAACATACTGACGTTATATCTATATGCAGATTTTCTTTTGTTCCATTTACACTAGTGCATTTTTTTAATGACGTTTTAGAAAGAAAACTCCTCATCCAGGCAGGCATTTTAATTGCAATTCAGAACAGCAATTTCCATTCTTTACAGAGTAAAATGCATGACATTTGACGATTCACACTCACTCATCATGTGGTAGAATTTGTACCTACAGTTTTTAAGTTTGTGTAATGGTCTTACTGTATAATAGGAGCTTATTGAATCAGTAGTGATACAGAATACTCCAGAAGACCAGTCAGAAAGTGATTGTGAATAGCTGTATTCCATCAGTCTATATACTGAAACTGAACACCGACATTACAAGCTGAAATGGGGTCTTTAGCATTTTCAAAACACTATATTTTTGCTTATCAAATATGCGTAGTCTTGCCCAAAGGAGTAACCATAACACAATGGATGTGTTTTAAAACAAAAACGCATTAGTGTAAACAGCACCTCAGCATTTTAAGTTGTTCAGTTTGAAGAGTATAAACTTTTCTATGTGTTGTGTGTAGCATATGGATCATGGATGTGTGGCTTGAGGACTATAAAGAATGCTATAGTAGGAACAAAATCTAGGTGTTTTGTTTATGTTCAGCAGAAATAGATTGAAATAAACAGATTGAATCTGTGTGCAGGGAGTTTGCATGTGCCGTTCTATTGGCCTATTGAGACCGATATGCATGATTTGAACCATAATTATAGTGTGTGATTGTTTTTGCAATAAATGTTTCACTGTGCATTTCAACAGAAATGGAGGGGTGGTTTTATTGTTTGCATGTGAGGCATTCACATGTGGAATTTATTGGGTCATCGAGAGCGGTACAAGTGATTTGAGGAAGGAATTTTAATGGGTGTAGGTGGTTTTACGTGTATTGAGCATTTCAGCTCTGTGGAACCCATTTGTTTCTTCTGTTTTGTTTTGCGTTTGTTTGTTTCATTTGTTTTGGTTTGGTTATTTTGCCTCATTATTTTTGTTATGTCTTTTTTTATTATTTAAGGATAAAACATGTTCATTTCACATGACTGGTATGTGTAATGATTTTACTATGTTTTGTGTGAGGGCGTGTTTCTTTTGTTTAAAAGCTAAATCTCTATGTGCTCTGATATAAAACCAATAAATCTCGACAAGTCTGTTTTTAAAATAGCTGAGATTTTTTGGTGGGTGTTGGAAGTGAGGGTGGGCCCAGTAACATGCATTTCAATTGTTTCATTTGTAATAACACAAGGAAATACACAGTTGCTGAGGAATACACAGGAGAATGCCTGCTAATCAAATACACAGGCAAAACCAATGAAATATTAATAAGTCATTATATTGTAGTCAATATATACTTTATTTCCTGGGAGCTTTTTGCTTTTCTGTGCATTTCTTTTTTTTTTTTTTTGCATAGTACAATAAAACATATTCTGTAATAAGCTATAATTTGCCTTTTTTGCCAAACAAACACATTTCAGCTTTTTCTTTTTTAAAAAAATAACAAGTTTCTCATATTTTGATGGTTTAATTAAACTTATAGGGAAATTAAAAGCAACTATTGGGCAAATGCTATTACTATACATTATATTTTTTTCCAAACACTTTTTATCTTTGGACAAAGAAATCACTTTAGGCAACCCCTACACAAAAAAATGACATAAATGAAGACATTATTGATCTTCATTCTTTCACACAAACCCAAACAAGCATGCGGTCTGACCTCTAAAATGTGAAATCCTCACACATTCAAACTAAACGTATCCAATGCCGCTGATGGAGCATTTGGTGTTACTAAAGCCTGGGAAAGTTGCCATGGTGAAAGAGCCACGGAAACTGCAGCCCGCAATTTCCTAATCATGTTAATCGACTATAATATGACAGCAGTACAATAGAAGAGACAGATAACAGTTAGTTATGAGAGTGGACAGAACTGGCACATTGTTGAGACGTTCCTGTTGCACTGGCCTTCAACTAAAAAAAAAAATGTTCAGGAGCGTCTAGAGGACAGGACGTGTTTGTTAATGACAGGTAATGAAGAACATCATGTAATAATGTTGTTTGGGACTTATTAGACCAAAGACGTGCGTGCTGAAATGAGACGCATATTAAGATCTAGTTGTCAGGGTCTGGCAGGTCTCAGATGTCTGTTCATTTATTTTTTGACATAAAAAGCCATTTTTAAATTATCCAGTTATCTAGTGGAGGTACAACTGACTGTTCCCAGGTAAGGCTGAATAAATTACCTCAGATTTCAGAAAGAATTTTTTCATGGTTGCAGTGAACGTGCAGATTTAGCAGTCTTTAAATATTAATATTTACTACTGGGATTACACTTTATTTGTAATGTGAAATAAGTTTTGCATGGTTTTGTTTTTAGCAATGGCTAAATGTATTGCAATTTTCTTATTCTTCACAATGTTGCCCTTTTATAAATAGCTTTATTGTGGAAGCAAATTGCATCAAGAAAAGACCAAATAGCACCTTTCAGCTCAATCATGCAGTGCTTTCCGCTTGGCACGTATCGTCATGCCTTTAAAGGGTTTGGTTCCTATTCAGCTCATACTGTGATGGAGGAAAACAAAACTACCAGTGTGACACTGAAGGATTACTGAAAAATGTAGTTAGCTTCAGCAGATCTACAGTGCAATAAACAAGTTAATGAAAACCAAATACATTGCAGTTCAAAAGTTTAAAGTCAGTAAAAAAAATAAAAATAAATTAAATGTATTGTATGTTGTATGTAAAAGTAAATCATTTATGCAGAAATGTAAGTAAAATATTTTGAATGTATATTATTAGAATTGTTAGAATAGTTATACAATTTCTGTTTCGGAATTTTTTTTTTCAGTAAGATCACATGACATTTGTTGATTACATTTATTTAAAAAAAAACAGCTAGCAACTAGAATAATATTTAACAATTTGCAGTTTGCAGATATACGAAAAATAAAGATAATATGCATGCTAGAGAAAATGTAAAAGCCATTAACTTTATTCTTTTTACTGATGATGTTATTGCATTATTTCCTTTATTAACTGACAGACAAATTGGAGAATTTTTTAAAATATATATTTATTTTATGTTTAGTTAATGATCAAAAACTATTATTACAGCAAAATTGAAATAATAATAACTATAATAAAAAAAATATGATTACTATTATTATTTTGGGCCCACGGTGGCTCAGTGGGTAGCACTGTGGCCTCATAGCAAGAAGGTCGCGGCTTCATGTCCCGACTGGGTCAGTTGGCATATCTGTGTGGAGTTTGCATGTTCTCCCAGTGTTGGTGTGGGTTTCCTCCGAGTGCTCTGGTTTCCCCCACGTTCCAAAGACATGAGCTATAGGTGAATTGAATAAACTAAATTGGCCGTAGTATCTGTGTGTGAATGTGTGTATTGGTGTTTCCCAGTACTGGGTTGAAGCTGGAAGGGCATCTGCTGTTATTATTAGGGCTATTATTAGTCCTCCTGTGAATTTTTTTTTTCTTTTTCAAATATTTCTGAAATTATGTTTAAAAGGGTGTCTAATAATTTAGGAGGGCTAATAATTCTAACTTCAGATGTACATGGTTGTAACGTTCGATGTGTGATTTGTGCATGTTTTAATTATTTTTGCTCCTTTTTATTTTTCCCTGCTGTTTCTTTATTCCACTAGAATCATTTCATTGGATATCTCATGAACCTCAACCAATCAGTAGCCATTCTGTGCAGTTTAAATGGCCAAATGATTTTTATTGAGCACTCATCAACATCTGTCAAGCATTTATTGTTTGTTTTTTTTAAACTACTCTACCGCATTTTGATCTCTCTGTTCGCACTTTGGTTATAAATCTATATTGAACTGTTTGGAAGCCTGTTACCAATAAGCTGTAAAAACTCCAGAGCGATATAAGCCAACTGCACTTCTTTTGTCTTCCGTCTTAATCAGCACCACGAATGCCACAATAGAGTCGCTTTTCTTTTAGCACTTTGCCCTTAATGTATAATTACATAATTAGTCTGCCACCATTAATTTAATTGCAACCTTCTGATTAGAGGCATTGCATAAGGCCTGTAAAACAATGTGTTATGTGACTGTTATTCCAGCGTGTGTTTGTGTGTGGTCGATCATTACCTGCTGTGTGCTAGTGGTGTAGACCATGACAGCCCAAGGGTTCGGGAAAGAGTCGCCCTGCAGGTTGAGGCACACGTTTTCCCCGGGACCCTCAGGATCCAAAAACAGACTCCAGGCGCACCAGCGCACACACTGCATAAACGCTGCTCTGGGCACAGCTGTGGATGTCAGCTAGTGAAATAGAGAGAGAAGAGAAAGAATGTTGGGAAGAGTTATTTTGCTCTCAAGTTTGTTCTCAAATAGCACCGTCTGATGTCTCAAGGTATCGGAACAGAGTGTTGCTCTTTGAATGGGACTAACTTATGCAGATGGGTTCAAGTTAAAATTCACAATTGCTTGGAACAAAATAAAGATTTAAGCTTTTTTCCATATTTAAATGTGGAAATGACAGAAAATTAAAGCAATTAAATATATATAAAGTATTTTATATCTTGTAGACATTTTTTTTTCTGCATGTCTTTATTTATATTTATAATTATTAAATGGGTGGTCAACTACGATATCATACTTTAAACTTTAGTTCATGTGTGACTTAGCTGTGTGAACATAAACAACATCAACATCTCTGAACGTAAGATGCTCAAAGTTCAATGCAAAGGGAGACAATGGCTTTTACAGAGTTAGCTTAGCCCTACAGTGAACAAAGTTTGGGGACTATAAAAAAAATATATCCAGGCTAAGACCACAACTGCTTCAACGTTTTGCGCATACACCACGTGCATACACACTGTGCAGTGAACGCCACCCTGTGGCATGGCCATAGGTGCTGTAACGTTATAGCAGAGAAAGCTAAGATGCTGTCCAAAGATTGCTATTTCCACAGAGCTTGTTCTGTTTCTGTAATTGGGCCTCGAAAAGACACAAAGTGCTTACAATTTTAATTATGTTCCAGAGAATTATAAAAAATATATAGATAGCATTTGACAAAGGACAGCTTCCAGAATATCTTCCAGTTCAGTGCTGGATTTAGCTAAAAACTCCTCAAAGAAGGAGCAGCTCCAACCATAATAGACAAAGCTGTGGATTGTGAACCACAACCTGTAAATATTTTTATTTGTTAAAACTGATCTATTACATGCAGTGTCTAGCATTAATGGTATGTTGTAGCGAGGATGTAAACAAGGATGTAAACAACGAAAAATTCTGTCTGGCACTGTTAACAATTTAGTGGCAAATTAATATTTATCTGTCAAACAGTTATAAACACTCACAATCTTCAGCAGGGCTGCAGTGTCTCTGTGGACACTTTCCCTGCATTATACATTTCAAATAACAAACTTGCAAAAGACACGTGAATGTTTAATTACGTTAGTATAACGTGTAATTACTTACACATGCTTATAACCCGAATATATGTGAAAGATATTTGTCAGATTTTATTTTAGAGAGCAGGCGTGAGGTTCAACTGTGTCCTCTTCCTTTTCTGCCTGATTCAGGCTTAAATTGACACGGCTAAAGCTACTCGACATCGCAAAAGTGCGTGCTTGTAGGGTGTGTGCCGCATTTCCTGGTGACGTGGAGATGATCCACAAATCACAGCACATTATGTTAGCTGACCAATCAGAGCCTCCTGAGCACAGGCCCTTCAGAGGAAATAGGAAATATGACATCTGTCGTTTTCATATTAGCTGAGTAGCTGTATATAATCAAAGTAAGATATATGAAAAAATAACATGATTTTTGTGAAAAGTGAAGCATGAGCACACATTGCTTTGCATCTTATAAACACAACCAAGCCTTAAAAATACACTCTGGACCACCCCTTTAACAATTACATTAAGATAAAATAATTAATTTAATAACATTCTTTCTTTAGTAACTTTTGCACCAATATTTATAGTATGATTAAGAACAGAAGAACACATTATTAAGTAGACAAAATGGCAATAAAAATACATGTTAAATAGTGAATTCATAAATATTTAAACATTATTAGTTTCCATTTAATTATAATAAATATATTTCATAATCGGCTGGACAGTGACGTCTAATTTGAAAACCATGCTGCCAGTAACACTTTTTCTGAATGAAACATTAGCAGCCATAATCACACAAATGAGAAACATTCGATCCTTTTATCTCACAAGTCACAACAAGTATACACGAACTTAGCAAGCAGACGGAGTGGGAAAAAAAACGAAAGATGACTGATAAAAGGCAGAAGTGAGCCTCCTCTTGGCTTTAGCGGTGATCCCTTGAGATCAAGCATTAAAGGCGATCAATAAATGAGCTGGTCAGGCTCAGCTCACCGTAATTAATCATGATAGAAAAAGAGCGAGGCAGAGGAGGAATTATTCAGCCCTTCTCTCTGAGGTTTGATGTATCTGGCCTGTGATATATAGGCTGTATGGTAAATACTCCGCAGTTCAGCAAAGAGTGTTAATACAGGAGCTTTATCTCTCTCACGGAGATGTATTTCACACTTCACAGGAGATTTAGCTTCAGCTTTAGCGACAGGGACAGCAGTTGCTCAGTCTCTCAGATTCGCTGTGCCGCTATCAGCCTTGAGTAAAAAATGTCACAAATCAACTCAATTATGAGCTTTCAGAAGAAACTTGTACTCGGAGAAAGCACTGTCAGTCCCTTTCAGAACCAATGACAAGCGAACATCGGTAGAGTGTGACTGAACAAATGACAAATGACAATACAAATATTTCAACTGCTTTGAAGTAAAATATATTAATGATGCGATACATGTTTGGAGATGAAAGAAAAACGTTTAAATATTTCAATATTACTATCATAATATTAATTTTAAAATGTATAGAATTTTTATATTACAAAACTATAATAAATAAAAAAACTTTTATATATTATTATTATTATTATTATTATTATTATGTCATAGAATTTTATACATAATAAAATGCATTTAAACTAGGGATGCACCAAAATTGGTCAAAAACCAAAACTACTTTGTTATAATTATTTATTATTAAATAATATTAAAAAGAAAATCAAACAAGTCAATAAAATAACCACATTTTATCGACAGTAAAGTTTTATTGACAATGAACGAGTTGAGAGGTTGAGAGTTAAACACATTATTACACACACAAACATAAGAGATTAGTCTAAAGTCCAAAAGATCGCACTACTGTGTCTTTCTTTTCTTTTTCATTCTTTTATAACTTGTTTTAACACATTTTAATCTGTTTTTATCTGTTTTTTTATTATTTGTTTTTATTTTCTTATACTTCAATTTTATTTCTGTTTATGTAAAGCACTTTGAATTGCCACTGTGTAGGAAACGTGCTATACAAATAAACTTGCCTTGCTTAGCCTTGCCTTAAAGGATGTTAGAATTATGTATTTTGTAACACAATAATAACTATAGTATAGTAATAATAATAATTTAAATATATAAATAAAAATAATAAAAATATATAATAATAATAATAATAATAACAATAACAATAACAATAATAATAATAAAAATGTTCTCTCCGTGTTCACATTTTCTCCAGGTGCTCTGGTTTCCCCCACAGTCCAATGGCATGTGGTATAGGTGAATTGGGCATGCTAAATTGTGTGTGTGAATGAGAGTGTATGGGTGTTTCCTATTGATGGGTTGCAGCTGGAAAGGCATCCTCTGTGTAAAACATATGCTGGATAAGTTGGCGGTTCATTCTGCTGTGGTAACCCCTGATTAGGGACTAAGCCGATAAGAAAATGAATGAATGAATGAATGAATGAATGAATGAATGAATGAATGAATGAATGATAATAGTAATGTATTTTATATAGCACCTTTAAAAGTTACTTTCTCAAAGCGCTTTACATACAAACCAAGACAACACACAAAAAATATTCTAATAAAATAAAAAGATAATAGAAGTATATTTCCTGAGTTTTGATGAAAAACAAGAACTGACATAAACATACACATACAGTCGTCAATATCAAGACTCAGGGAGGCCTACAAAACAACACATTTCAAGTTATAAAAATATAAACCATATATATTAAAAAAAATATCCTTTTTTAAAAATATATATATAAAACAAGTATTTAAAATTATATATTTAAGATTCTGTGCTCTATCTAGGTCACTGCTCAAACATCTAAATTTGTGATGCAGATCAACATTTGGCTCATTCCCAAATCATGCTGCAGAAAATGATGATCCACAAACTTGTAGAGTTCACGCAGCTCAAGTGCCGCCTTCATTAAGCAAAAAGAGCTTGTGTGCACTCTTACATTACTGACACCTGGAGAGCTGCATAACACATGCTGGGATATTAACTGGCAACGATATTTCTAAATAAAGCACCAGCAGCTCCAAGAAAAACATTCCTTCTAATGGCGGTCTATTCATAAAGGTGTAGACTCGGCAGAGAGCCAGTCTTCCTCAAAGGAGACGATTCCTTCAAATCCTTGCATAATCCTTCGAACGCTTCAGATATTTAAACTGAACTTCTCCAGCTTTTGTTCAACCTAACATGGTCTGAAGATTGAAATAATCGCTGCTACATAATTTACCCCGAATCCTTCTTGTCAGTTCCCAAGCTCCCCTCTCGCTGGAGTCAACACAATTTCATTCTGGAGCGTTTCCCGCTCTGAAAGAGCTTTTGAGGAGATTGATGCTGAATCTCTCTCTGGAGATGACTTTGATTAGAATTATGTCTTTTATATAACACAATAATTGCGATCTTTCCTGTCTATTGATGGAAAACAAGAAATGCCATGGATTTACATCTGCAACATCAAGATTGAGGATTGATTGTCTAGATAACCTTAAGGTCCCGTGAAATGCTTTGAAATGTGCATTTTTATTCAATGTTTGACTATATTTCAACTGAAACATGAAGACAGGGCAGGGCATAGAGTAGCTCCTCCCCTTAATTAAAAAGAGCCAATTGTGTTATGTTTTAATTACAGCTCTGCCCGTGAGAGTGAAGGGGCGGGGCATGTCAGACACTAAGAGCATTTGATTGGTCAGACAATTTGATGAGAAACTAAGTGCGTTTTCATTTTAAAACGCATAAGTTTTGCTACGGTTACGCCATCTGTCCACACTACGTCGGCGTTTTCGAGCCGCGGAAACGGAGCGTTTTAGAATCGCTGGAGAGGCCGTTTTCATTCTAAAACGCTGCTGCTGCGTCTCAGTGTGGACGTGTGAAAACGGAGACATTTGAAAACGGAGGCGTGGCTGCTGAGATTGGCTACGTGATTGGGGCTTTGGGTCATTGCGTAACCTTCCCTTATTCGTCAAGCGCACGTGGCTATAACGTCACCGGAAAACAGCAATACCAGCCTTCACTGTAAACACTGTATTTTTGATAGCCATGGATGTTTTATATTCATTTGGTACTTTAAGTAATAACTCAACCTCGTCGTCTGTCCTCAAAAAGACCTCTCTTGCTTTCTTTGCCATCGTGTTCATCGTTCAACCAGCGTTTGTTGACTAACAATAACCAAATGTTGAGCGAGACACGTGCTTCCTGTTTATACTTGAACGCGCATGCCCAGAGTGCGCGAATGGTCACGTGATATACATTTTTGGTGGCGTAATGTGGACAGAGATCTGTTGAAAGACGCTTGGGTAAAACGCTAGTGTGGACGCGGATCATTTTCATGCTAAAACGCCGTTTTAAAACTAAAACGCACTAGTGTAAACGAGGCCTAAAGCATGAGAAAAATCATTGATCCATTTAGGCGTTAATGATGAACTGCAAGCTTTAGATGTTTATATTTATTTTCCGAATGCAAATTTTGTCACTGTTTTGCAGCAAACTAGCTGACTGATATCCTTAAGACTGATATACTGCTACTGTAAAAATCATTTTTTTTAATTTCACTGGTACTTCAACACTTAAAAGACACCCAAAGACAACAATTTACTCATTCTCAAGCGGTTCCAAACTTTTAGAAGTTTTTTCTGTTTAATATAAAATACGTTTTTTTGAAGAATGTTAGAAACAGGTAACCATTGATTTCCACTGTATGAAAAAACAACTACGGAAGTTAAAGTTAACCGATTTTAAAAGTAAAATGACTACTTGTGTTTTCAACAGAGGAAGGAAACTCAACTGTGACAAGTGAAGGGTGAGTAAATGATAGAATTTTCTGTTTTGGGTCAACTATCCCCTTTAAGTTGCAGTAAACACAACTGGCAACCACACATAATTCATTCAAATCAAACTGTCACATTCAAACCAACACAGAGATAAAGCTAGCACAACACAGTGATGAAACCTCAAAAACTCCAGCTGTAAAAAGAACCAGAGGTATTGCGCACGATTTCAACACTGCTCAGAACAAACCCCATGGCCATGAGCCGTCATATTTGAAACGGCAGACAAACTGAAATGTGCCCAGACTGTAACAAAGCAATGACATGGAACCCAAATCAGCGATGATCATAAAACACACACCATAACGTCTTTTACCCTCAGCTTCCACACAATGAATCAAAATGGGACAGAATCACTGCCTGCTCTGAAAACACATTGATAACTGCTGGATTCGGTAACAAGCTGAGCTATTAAAATGGCTGGTGATGTGGAGGTTGGAGTGTAGCTCTGGGCAGGGGTGCAGGACTGCCGTGAGCTGCAGCCCAGTGTGAAGAACTGTCAGCGGGCGCGCGCTACGCTACATTGGGACTGCCAGCAGGACTGATGGGGAGGGGACGAGCAGGCGGAATAGTAATGAAGTATCCATCCTTAAGTCCAGTCGTGTAGGAAAACTTCAGTCAGACCTGTGCTGCAAGCACACAAGAACCTGCTTTAAAGAAGCTAAATAAAACAGCCCAGCAAAATCTACTGTAGTATTGCTGTGCAGTTTAAAATTTTGTACACAGGCTAAAAAAACAGATACTGTATTTCAAAATACAAGCATTCTGGTGCAAGTGTAGCATTAACAATAAAGTATCATTACGGGAATGCTATTAAAATTTATGAAAGCAAAGTACAAGATCTATGCTGGTGGAATGATCTTTCCATTCCCAGACGGACTGCTGATTCGCTAGTGTCATTAAGGGTGCTTTCACACTAGCACTTTTGGTTAGCACTCGGGTTCACTTGACGTCAGAGTACGGTACGTTTAGCTTGTGTGAACATGTCTTCTGAACTCGGGTGAACACCCACGAACCGTACCTGAGTCCGCCTGAGAGAGGTGGGGTATGGTTCATGCAAACTCTGGTCCGGTTCACTTCTGGTATGAATGCAATCGTATGAAATAGTGGAAGTGAACCATCAACAGTACAACAAACTATAGTTTTCATAATGTTCATTCGTGTGAGTGTGTGTGTGTGTGTGTGTGTGTATCACGGTGATAATGGCAAACATAGTGATAATGCTTGTCTCCTCCAAAAACTACTTCTGCAGACATCACGTGACGTTCTGAACGTTTCTAATAGTTTTGCAGCAGATAAACGCGAGTCGCTTTCTGTATGTGCAAAACCAAAAGGTTCAGTAAAAGCAAAACGGAAAATGTACGGAGCGCAGACACCTTTCCAGCACTTTGCTTTCGTGTCTGTCACCTGGCAATAGCTGTACACAAAACAACGGCTGGATGAAGCAATTGTACCAGGGTTCAGAAGGAAAAAAGACAGTGTGAACACAAACCAACCGAGAATGTGGCAACGGGGGACAACTGAACTTAGGTAAGGTCCAGGCAATTAAACCAAGTGAGAAAGCACCCCAAAACAACAACAGAAAACCCATTTTCCAATATCAACTAAACCCCTGTGAACAAAACCAAGACCCATTGTTCTCTCCACCTCCTCATCACAACCCCAAAATATTATTTATTCTGAGTGTGGCCTATAAAGGTGAGTGGGCTTGACAAACCACCTGTAGAAAACACACTCGTTCTGACACTTTAGCTGACATTTTCACCAGACACACTCTTTTCATGTTCACTTTTCATTGTCCATTTGTGAAGTGTGCTTTACACAGGTAAGTGGGCTTTACAAACCACCTGTAGAAAAACCCTTCTCTCTCAATAACAAAAAATAACTCTAGCACTTAATTCTCTGAACACAAACAGTTGCTTTTCATAATTAGCACTTGATGTGTGCATTGCCTCTTCTCGTTAAAACACTGAATGCCTAAGTAAAACGTAAATGATCTAAGCAAAAGAATGACCATATCAAATGACCATGCCAAAACATTTCATTTATCAGTTAATACAGAAGAAGCTCCTTTGAAATGAAAGATTCCAACTGAACACAAGGCAGCATTATTAGTGAAATCATATTACATGCGGTCTGAGAATGTCTTCACGTAGCTTTTATTTCATGTCAGATCTGTCTTCAAAACACAAATGAAACGTTTGCCATGTCATTTTAAACAATGTCTTAAAGTACATCTGAAAGCATCAAAGAGAAATGGAATCAAAGCAGCCACAGATGAGATTCACTGTAGCACATAATAACAGGAATTGCACATCAAAGTCACAACACCACTGCTCCGTCTGAAGAACATAAATGCTAAACTGAATTTAAAGAGCAAACAAGCAAAACTTTGCCACACTGGAATGCAATTATGGGAAATAGAAAATTGCCAGAGGCAGAAAGTAATCTTGTGTTTATAAGCAGATGGAAAGACAAAAAAAATAATAATAATAAAATCAACCAAATCCAAATTAGGAAATGATTAGGATTTTTTTTATTAAATGCATAAACCAATCAAGGTGAAAGATCAAACGTTATTTACAGATGGCTGCCGGCGATTTCATAGCCAGCAGACAGCTGAATATCCATAATTCATAAAACAGGACATCAGAGAATCAATAGAAGATTCTAGAAATCCAAAACTAATAATACAATTGAGATTCGCAGAGCCTCTTAGTGGCAAGAAGTCTCCAGAACGATTATGTCAAGGCAGATTAAATTACAAAAAGCAAAACAATTACACACACACACACACACACACACACACACACACACACACACACACA